>VZQC01006972.1:603198-670821 GCA_009823505.1 Rhizomys pruinosus
TAATTTTTATTGATGGTTTGTGCCTTTTATACACTCATTTTCCAATTCAGATCAGGCATATTTCCCTTTCCCTTCCCCCCCACCCCCACCCCATCCCAGATCATGTATTCTGCCATAACTGTCTTGCATCTTTCAGGTTTATTTTTTTTCATTTTTAGCTTAAGTGATATCCATGAGTATAAGCATCCTTCGTGCAAAACCAATCTATAGACTGTTGTGCCCAAACCCCACAGTCCCACCATTCCGTGAGTGTTGACAGGTTGTTTGTTCATCAAGTTGATCAAATGAGGTGTCCAGACTACATCGCTGTATTAGATTCACCGTTCACCCCAATCGCAGCCTTTACATTTACCACGCCCCCTCTTCCGCAGATTGTTCCCTGGCTTAGAAAAGGGGCACAGGTGGATGAGAAGTAAAACTGTCCTCTCTCTCTGGAGCTTTTGACTTGGATTCTGGTCAATTCTGGCGTTTCCTTTCATGGGCTGACGTTTGTTCAGGAGTAACCTTTCGATCCTACTTCTATAATAGTTGTCTCCCAATTTACAGTTGAGAAAATGACCTCATCATCGTCATATTTCTCCTTGTTCTATGGGGGGGGAGGCAAGAAAGTCATATCAAAACCTTTGTTTGCACCTAGAAGGTATAAGTTTCATTAGGACTCATTATAAGATAGTTGTTACATGTAGGATCCACAGAGGGGTTCGATGTTTATGGCCATCTGAGGCTTTTCTTCCTTTCAGTGTTCAGACGGGTCAACCTTTCAGTTGCCACTTTTTGGTACATCCTACTCAATGCAAAGCTGTATCTTTTCTTTCTCAACCGTTAAGTTGGTGACATTTTGTCCTGTTGGAACAAACAAATCTCTTCCCATAGTTAGTTTTTATTTTAAGATTTGAATGCAAGGTTTTGCTAGAAGGTTTCATGTCTGTCTGTACCGCCCTCCCCCCCTTTTTTTTAACCCATGAGTCTCCAGAAGACAGTTGTATTATACATAACTATAGGGTGGAATCAAGGCACAGATTTCATCAAATTCACCCATGCTGTTTTGGTGACTATATATGATTAACTTGGGAAGCAAACTTAATTTTTGCTTTAAATCATCTTTAAGAGAATGCTACAAGGTGATACTGACAACAAGAAGAAATTATAGAGAAACATTTGTATGTGCCTATCCAAAGTTATTGCTCTAGAGATTTTGTGTAAAAACAATGGGACAACAGGATTATATCTACATTTAACTCAGTGCATTACTGTTTTATCAGAGTTGTAAACCAATGTTGTTTAATATACACATATTTACTTTTACTAAGTCCTAAAACACCATGGATCCTGTAGCAGTGTCTGGGAAAACTGAGTACTTGTGAACTCACATCAATTAAATATGCCTTGATTGAATTATACATCCGTGTCCTCTCCCACCCATCCCCCCTTCCCATTCACCATTTCAGTCCATTTTCTGATGCAGTCTTTCTGTTGTTGTTTCTTTTTACTATGCTCCCTCTCATGAGAATATTTATATCTGGGTTGTTGGTACTAGCATCCACCTATGAGGGGCCACCATTGTCGTTTGTTTTTCTGGATGTTACTTCACTAACATAATGTCTTCCAGCTCCATCCATTTACCTGCAAAGTTTCATGATGTTGTCCCTCTTTACGACTTGCATAGAACTCCATTGTTACATGTACCACATTTTCTCTATCCCCTCGTCAGTTGAGGGGCACCTGGGCTGGTTCCAGTTTTGCTATTGTGAACAAGCGCTGCAATAAACATAGCTGTGCTGTATTTTTGCAGTAAGTTGTGTCTTGTGGGGTATATACCAGGAGTGGTATGACTGGGTCAAATGGAAGGCTCTCATTTTGAGTCTTTTAAGGGTTCTCCACACTGTTTTCCATAGGGCTGCTGTTTACATTCCCACCAGCAATGGATGAGTGTTCCCCTTTCCCCGCAACCTCCTCCAGCATTTGGTAAACCTCGTGTTCCTGATCACCTAGCCAGTCTTATGGAGTAAGGTGATATCTCAAAGTGGTTTTAATTTGCATTTCCTTAATTACCAGAGATGTTGAACAGTTCTTAAGATGTTTCTTAGCCATCTCTAATTCCTCCTCTGTGAAGTCTCTATTCAGATCTTTGCTCCATCTTTTGAGTGATTCATTTTTTTCTTTCTTCTTTGTTTTTTGAGTAGCTTGTATACTCTGGAAATTAATTCTTTGTCAGATGTATCTGCTGTGAAGGTTTCCTCCACTCTGTGGGTCTTCTCCTCACTTCCCTGTATTGCTTCCTTTGATGTACAGAAGCTTTTGAGTTTAATGAGGTCCATTTGTCAATTGTTGATCTTATTTCTTGTGCGCTGCTGTCTGATTTAGGAAGTCTTTTCCTACACCTATGTCTTGTAGTCTGCTGCCAAGCTTCTCTTCTATCACCTCCAGAGTTTGGGGTTTCACATTGAGGTCTTTGGTCCATCTGGAGTTGACCTTTGTACAAGTGAGAGGTAGGGGTTTAATTTCATTCTTCTTACAAGTGGTGATCCAGTTTGCCAACACCACTTGCTGAAGATGCTGTCTTTCCTCCATTGTGTATTCTTGGCCCCCTTGTCAAATATGAGGGTGGCTGAAATTGTATGAGCTCAGGTTTGGTATCTTCAGTTTTATTCCATTGGTCCACTGGTCTGTTTTTGTGCCAGTCCAAGCTGTTATTTATGACTATAGCCCTGTGTATGGTTGATGTCTGTATAGCGATCCCCCCTGTATTGCTCTTTTCACTCAGGATTGCTTTGGCTATTCGGGGTCTTTTGTTTTTCCAAATGAAATTGAGGATTTTTTTTTCCAACCTGTGAAGAAACTCTTGGGATTTTGATTGGGATTGCATTAAATCTGTACACTAGTTTGGGTAGGATGGACATTTTTACTATATTTATTTTCCCAATCCATGAGCATGGGAGGTTTGTCATCTTCTGATGTCTTCCTCAATTTCCTTTTTCAGGGGTTTAAAATTTTTGTTGTGAGATCCTTGGTGTCTTTGTAGGTTTGTTCCTAGGTATTTTATTGTTTTTGGGCTATTGTGAGTGGGAAGGTCTCCTTGTAGTCCTTTTCAGTTGCTTGTTGTTGGTGTAAAGAAAGGCTACTGATTTTTCTAGATTTATTTTGTATCCTGCCACTTTACAAAGCTCTTAATCATTTCTAGGAGTTTTCTGGTGGAGTTCTTAGCATCCCTTAGGTAGACATCATATCATCAGCAAAAAGGGATAGTTGATTTCCTCTTTTCCAATTAGAACTCCTTTAATTTCCTTTTCTTGCTTATTGCCCTGCAAGGGTTTCCAGCACTATATTGAAGAGGAGTGGTGACAGGGGCAGCCTTGCCGAGTTCCTACCTTCAAGGGAATGCTTCTGTCATTTCCCCATTTAGGATGATATTGGCTGTGGGTTTCCTGTATATGGCTTTGATTACATTGAGGAATGATCCCTCTAGGCCAATTCCCTCCAGGACTTAAACATGAAAGGATGCTGGATTTTGTCAAAGGCTTTTTCTCGCATCATTGAATGATGGTGTGGTTTTTGTCCTTCATCCATTGATATGTTTGATGATGTTTATTGATTTTTATGTTGAACCATCCCTGCATCTCTGGTATGAATCCAACTTGGTCATGGTGGATGATTTTCTTGATGTGAGTCTGTATGACGATTTGCCAGAATCCTGTTTAGAATTTTGGCATCTGTGTTCATTAGGGAGATGGGTCTATAGTTCTCCTTTTGGTTGTATCTTCCCTGGTTTGGTAGTAGCGTATGCTGCATCATAGAAGGTTTGGGAGAAGTCCCTCCGTTTGTATCCTTCTAAACAATTTAAGTAGTAATGGTTGTATGTCTTTTCGAAATATTTTATAAAATTCTGCCGTGAAACCATCCGCGGGCCTGTGCTTTTTTGTGTTGGGAGGCTACTTATACATATCTTCGATTTCTTCCTGTACTATTGGTCTGTTTAGGCTGTCAATCTCTTCTGGTTGAGCTTTGGTGATTCCCAGGATTTCAGATATTCATCCATTTCTTCTAGGTTTTCAAACTTAGTAGAGTATAAGTTTTTGAAGTAGTCCCGTATGATTGTCTGGATTTTTTCTTGTCTGTTGTGATGGTTCCCCTTTCATCACTGATCTGTTGATTTGGAGTTGTTCCCTCTTTCTTTTGGTTAACTGGCTAAGGTCTGTCTATCTTGTTTATTACTCTCAAAGAACCAGCTTTGGATTCATTGATTTTTTGTATGGTTTTCTTTGTTTCTATTTCATTGATCTCTGCTCTTATTTTTGTTATTTCTTCTTGTTCTGCTCCGTTTGGTTCATTTTTGTTGTTGTTTCTCAAGTTTTTTAGCTGCAGTGTTAGGTCATTCACTTGTGTTCTTTCTGTTTTTTTAATGTAGGCACTTAGAGATAAAACTTCCTCTTAGGACTGCTTTTAAAGTGTCCCATAGATTTTGCTGTGTTGTTTTATCATTGTCATTCAGTTCCAGGAATGTTTTTATTTCTTTCCTTTATTTCTTCCTTGACCCTCATTTTCCCCCATTTGTTTTTAGTCTCCATGTGTTCCTGTAGGTGTAGGGTTTATTCTGGTGTTGATATTGAGTTTTATTGCACTGTGGTCTGATAGATGCATGAGATTATGTCAATCTTTTTTATATTTGTTGAGTTTTTCCCTGTGTCCCAGTATATGGTCTATTTTGGAGAATGTTCCATGAGGGTGCTGAGTAAAAAGTGTATTCTCTGGTGTTTGGGTGAAATATTCGATAGATGTCTTTGAGGTCCATTTGGTGTATTGTGTCATTTAGTTCGGATGTCTCTCTGTTTATCCTTTGTCCTGTTGACCTGTCTAGGGGACTTAATGGGGTATTGAAGTCCCCTAAAATTAGTGTGCTGGGGTAATCTGTGCCTTGAGATCCTGAAAATTGTCTTTATAAAGTTTGGTGCACCGGTGTTTGGTGCATATATATTTATAATTGTGAAATCTTCCATCGTCAATTGTTCCTTTAATAAAGATGTAGTGGCCCTCTTTGTCTCTTTTGATTTCTTTTGCTTTGAAGTCTATTTTGTCTGATATTAGAATAGCCACACCTGCTTTCTTTTTTGGTACCATTTGCTTGGTATACTTTCTTCCATCCCTTCACCTTAAGTTGGTGCCTATCATTGAAATTGAGATGGGTTTCTTGTAGACAGCATATAGATGGGTTTTTTGTTTCCTAATCCATTCTCCCAGTCTATGCCTTTTGATTGGGGAGTTTAGCCCATTAATATTTAAGGTTATAATTGAAAGATGGATGTTGCTTCCTTTCATTTTATTATCCATTGGGCTTCTAGCCTCTGATTTTGCTCCTATGGTTATGTTTTATTAGTTTCTTTTCCTAGGTGTTTGAGGATTGCTCTTGTCTTCACCTCTCTTCTGACCCTTTGAAATTGCTTCAAGTAATTTTATGAAGAGTATGGTTTTCCAGACATGTTTCCATCAATCTTGTTTATGTCATGGAATGATTTTTTCTCTCTCTTCAGTATAGTCGACATTTTTGCTGGTAAAGTATTCTGGGGTTGGCATCCAGTAGTCCCCTTAACACTGGAATGCTTTGCTCATTTCTTCTTGCTTTCATGGTTTGAGGCGAGAGAAGTCAGTTGTAATCTGCTGTGGTTTCCCTTTGTATGGACTGTTTTTCTTTTGTAAAGCCCTCAGAATTTTTGTCTTTTACTTTTGGGCTCTAGCATTTTAAACTATAGATATGGCGTGGGTGGTGGTTTCTTTTTGATCTTGGTCTGTTTGGGGTCCTATGTGTCCTTCTGTATTTGAATGGGTTTTGCTATTTTTAGTTTGGGGAAGTTTTCATTATTATATTCTGTGTAGAAGAATCTGATCAATACTATTCCTCTTGCAGATTCTTCTCCTTCCTCTATTCCTCATGATACGGACGTTTGAACTTTTCATAGTTGTCAAGCCATATTTCCTGGTTTGTTCCACGTTTGGGTGTATTTTTAAATTTCATAGTCTTTATTTGAGCTTTTTTTGTCTTGTTTATTTTTCAGTTTTTTTTTTTTTGTTTTTTTTTCTGCTTCCTCCATTCTACTTCTGAGGCTTTTTCCTTCCTTTCTTCTTGATGGAATGGTTGTTCTACTTCCTTTTTCATCATTTCATCCTGTGTTTTTTTTAGTACTTCCTTTCCTTTTTGAGCTCCTCATCTCTTCTTGGTGGCTTCTCATCTCTTCTTTGTGCTCTAACTTCGTTGGTTGGCTCCTTTTTCAGTGTTTCTACTTTCCTTTCGGCAGTTTTTGTTTTTCTTCTCCCTCTGTTCTTTCTGGGAGTTTGTTGGTCTGTTCCTTTAGTTCTTTCTGACAGTTTGTCAGTGTTCCCTCTAGGGTCCTTTTGTGAGTTTTTCATTCTCTCTCTTTAGTTCTCTTATTCATGTTTATTTTTTTCCCGTCTAGTGTCTTTCCGGGAAGTTTGTCAATCTGTTTCCTTTAGTCCTTTCTGGATGGATTTGTCAGTGGATTCCCTGCTAGGTCATTTTTGAAGTTTTTCAAAAAAAAAAAAAAAAAAAAAGTAGAAGTTTAACATGACTTTGTACATGCTGTGTAGCAATGGAAATTGGTTAAGAATTTTAGGTAGCGACAAAGAAGGGAAGGCAGAGAGAGGCATATGTCCAAGCCAGAGGAGAGGAAAATGGGTTCTCACAACAAAAACCATCTAGAGCACAGCAGAAAGAACTGAAGATGTATAAACCATCATGCAATCTACTAAGGTGTAACCCCAATGCAAAAGGCATCCCTAGAGGGTAACAGAGCCCACATGTGTCTATGAGAGACCCTAATACATGCTCTAACCTGGGGCATCCCATGAAGAAGAAAGGTCCTGAAGCTCAGGAAAGTGACCCCCTATGCTACTGGGGCCAAATGGCCAGTTCACCAAGGCAGACATATCACAAGGGGAGACTCACAAACTGAAACTTGGCCTTGGATCAGATGGACTTACCCTCAAAGGAAAACAGAAATCTTGGCCTCTCACATCAGGAAGTCCTTCAAGTAAAGGATCAGAGGGGGTAGACACATAAGTGAGCCACAAAATTTCTCTTCTATCCTATTACAGAAAGTGAGAGATTCTCACAATGTGTCAAATGAGAGGATTGCCAGGAAGAAGAAAACATTCCTGTATTAGTCGGGGTTCTCTAAAGAAACAGAAGCAACAGGACGAATATATAGCTATATACAATTTATTGATTTGCTCATGTGACAGAGTTCAAGGAGTCCAACAGTAGACGCGCCACACTGGAGAGGCTGAGAATCCAGAAAACTGCTCAGTCCGAAAGGCTGGATGTCTCAATAGTCCCAATCTGGTGCTGAAGGCCCAGTGGATTCCAGGAGATCTGCTGGTCTCAGTACATGCTGGGATCCGAAGGGTTGATCACAACAGCAAGACAAACTCACCAAATGAGAGAGGCAAGCCGCAGGAAAGAAAGGGACCAGCTCCCCCTGCCGTGGCCTTTTATACTGCCTGCCGGCAGAAGGTAACGCCAACATTTGGGGTGGGCCATCCGGGTTGAGGTGGTCCAATCCGAACATCCTTTTTCTTTTATTTGTTCCTTAGTCCAGTCAAGATGATACCCAGGATTAACCATCACAATCCCCTTACCCTTACGGCATCCGTTGTCTCCCATCTGCCCAGCCAGCCACCACATGCTCCGAAGTGAGAAGTGACCAAACAGAGGCAAAGTGGAGATTTTCCTCCACAATGTTCTGTGAAATGGCATTTGGAAGCACAAAATGAAGATGTTGAAAGAATTTACTAAGACAAGAACAGATGAAGAGTGAACTTATTAAAATATACCACATGATAGCAGAGGGTGTGTTCCCCAAAAAAGACTTGAGTGGAACTTCTTTAATGGCAGCTTAAGTGAAAGTTCTTGGTCTGATCATTTACCTTCTGTTCAGGCCCATATCTGAGGGGACAGGCATGCCTTTTATTGTCACTTTAAGAGTAACTTTTATGCATAAGGTTGTTTTTAAGTTTGATCATTTGTGTAAGTGCCATATGAGTAATGTCAGTCTCTAGATGTTTATGTAAAACACCATGGCTTAGGGACTGGAGAGATGGCTCAGTAGTTGAGAGCACTGACTGCTCCTGCAGAGGACCTGTGGTTAGTCACAGCACCCACATGGTTACTTACAATTTTCCATAACTCCAGCTCCAGGGGATCTGATGCCCTCTTCTGACCTCCATGGACATTGCAAGCAATACAATCATACACATAAAATAAAAATAATAAAGAAGAGAGTCTAAGAACCCCCACCATGACTTAGGCTCCAAATGTTCATGCCTTGATTATTAAAGAGAATTTTGCTTTTATTTTTGTCCTTTTGTCCCCACAGTTCTATTACAAGTTTTGTGGAGAAAATAAAGTATTTAGGTTGGTATGAGCTGAGGTTTTTATTGTTGTTTTGTGGGGGTTTTGTTTTGTTTTGTTTTGTTTTGTTTTAACCTGGTTGAACCCCTGACTCCAGAGTGTGAATTGGAAATTTCAGCATAATCACCAACGTATTTCTTTTACTTATTTTCTAGTTTTGCACCATGAAATTGCCCAGAAACAAAGACTGGCTCAGTAGAGATGACATTTGAGATTACAACTTTCAGAATGGTATTTCTCACTATCAAAAGTCATAGTCCCTGAGAAATAGGTGATTGTACAAGGGAAGCCTGGGACATCTTGTCAGACCAAAAGCAAGTGAATGTTCTGTGTTCTCAAAGAATTTCAGAACTAATTTGAATAAGCTCCTACTGGTCAAAAACTGTTAGTACAAACACCAGCAAAGAGAATAACTGCAATGGAATGATGCATAATAAACATTATTTAATCTAGTTAATAGGGAAATTAAAAAGAAAGAAGCCTCAACTCACTAACTAATCTTTCATATGCGTATACATATATGAAAGCCAAGTAATTATTTTAAAACTGGTGACTAAAAATTGGAGAGAGAGAATCAAACAATTATTAAATCTTCTCTATGAAATCTGTACATTAGAAAATGCAAATATTTGACAGAAAGTTTGTCTTGAATTATATCTGTTTTACATGAATGCCACATGATAGACTATTATACTTGGCAGGACCAATGCCCTAATGAATCTAAAGCAAAGATTATTACTGCTTGATAAACATTGTCCAAAAAATTAGTAAAAGAAGCAACTAGACATTATATCTTCCTGGTAAGACATCACTGTGAAATAATACAGGAAGGAAATCCAATACAGGGGGAAAAGTCAAGTTTATACCTGATCAAACATCTAGGTTTATATATCAATTTATAGAGGTTATGAGGAAGAAGGCAATGTTTAAAATTCCATGTTAATAAAATAAAAACTAGAAAATCCTACATACTACACAATTCCTTCAACAAGAAAATTGATATAGGGGACAGGAAATAAAGTAAGGCCATCAGAAGGTAGCCTCGTTGACCTTCCATTTTAACAAATTTCAAAAGATAAAATATCTAATCATTAAAACAGACTGAATGCATGATAATGGTGAGAGACTATTGCTATTTTTGTGTGAAATAATATCCCAAACAAACAAACAGCAACAACAAAAAAAAACAACTCCAATTTCCTCCTAGTATTTTACTTGAGGTCACTCAGACAGTCACTGCAGGACTCAGGTAGAAACCCTGTGAATCTGGGTAAAAACAGACAACATCACTCCAAACAAATGGAAATCACCCCACATTTGCAAATGTATTTTTAAAGATAGTTTCTAAATTTCTTCACCTATGGAACTGTGGAAACCATACCATTCAGTTCCCAGGACCATGAAAATATTCTACAAGTGCAGCTAATTTGTTTTGAAATGATGGATGAATGTTGAAATGCATATTAATACATGTTAAAGCTACTTTCAAGTTCATCCGTTGCACATATCTTACCTGGCAGGTCACTGCACTGTGCAATGGTAAATTAAGATACCTGGCAGAATGGCAGATAATTTAAATTTGTTTTTCTATCTAGCTTAAGTAGACAAGAGAATTACAATACAATAATACTTTTTCCTGGCACTAGAGATATTTGAAATCTGACAACCTGGGGACTCAGACTGGTTCAGTGTGAAAGGTATCTGGTCTCCTCATGATCTTGGCTCAAAACACACAATATGTGAATTGTCCCAAAAACCTACGATGCTGTCAAGGTGGTTCATGCTTGTAATGTACTATACTATACACGTATAATAAGGGCTGCAGTCTAATTTTTGTCCTCCAAATGTCTTTCACTGTGGCTCCACCCACTGGCGTCTGGTTAATCTACCAAGGTTCCCAGCCTTGAGAGTCTCACCAGCTTGCCTCCACCCCTCCTAGCAGCCATCTGCTGCCAGTTTCCTTAGGGCAGGGTTGAAGTGTGTTGCTTCCTTATGTCTATACTGGGGTTTATTTGGTTTGAGCTTGCATAGGACTTGTACATGCTGTCACCTTGAGTTTTATGAGTAACTGACCATGTCTGCAAAAAGCTGTTTCCTTGTGGTCACCTGTGCCCTCTTCGAATTTTACCACTACCTCTTCCTGAAATTATTCTTGAGCCTTGGTGGGAAGAGGTTTCATAATAGGTGTTCTACTCAGGGATAAGCACTTTGCAGACTTGTTCTCTGCATATTAACCAGTTGTGGGCTTCTATGTTAGTCATTGTCTGCTGCATAGGAAAACTTCTAAGAAGATAATTGACAGATGGATTAATCTATATGTAGAATAATAAGTTGTTACAAGTCAGTTTAATATAATTATTTAGTAGAAAAGTAATATCTGGCTCTGCTTTATGTCCTGTGACCTGTCTAGCCTCAGGTTCCTTGGCCAGACATGGGCTCCATCCTATGAAGCAGACCCTAAGTCCAATTTGAGAGTGGTTTGCTTACTCTCATATATATTTGTGCCACTATTGCACCAGTGGGCATGTCCCGGCAGACCACTTGTACTTCACAGGATTCACAGCTGGGTAAGTTTGATGATTACTTTTCTTCTTTCCAGTAGCATGCATAGCATGTTCCAGCATTATGAACACACACAGTGAAGACAAGGCTCAGAAGTCTGCACTACCTTGATTTCTCCTAGTTTATTCTACAGCTCAGGTATGTAGTGTCTTTAGCAATAGGTTCTTACCATCAAGTTCTGTTGGGGAACCAAGATCAGGGTCAATGGTCAATAAAACATTTTAAGTAGAGCTTAATAGGTCATTCTAGTAGGAGTGCCAAAGACCAGAATACTGAAAGTTGATAGAAATGAAAGTAATAAAGACTGTGTTCCTGGGGCTGGAGAGAAGGTTTGGTGGTTAAGAGTATTGGGTCCTCTTACAGAGAACCCGAGTTCAGTTCCCAGCACCTACATAACAGCTAACAATCATTTATAACTGCAGTTTCAGGGGATGTGATGCTCGCTTCTGCACTCCATGGGCATTGCACAAAGATGGTATAATTTCACACATGCAGACAAGGCACACATACAAATAAATTAAAATGAATAAAAGCAAGCTGGGTGTGCATGGTGGTGCTCCTTTAATGATAGCACTTGGGAGGCAGAGGCAGGCGGATCTTTGTGAGTTCAAGGCCAGCCTGGTCTACAGCGTGAGTTCCAAGACATCTGGGGCTACAGGGAGACTCTACCTTGAAAAGACCAAAAAAATGAATAAAAACATTTTTTTTAAACTGTAAAGTTTCAGAGGCTAGTGAAGATTCCATCAGAAACTGGGCTATTAGTCAGCCATGTTATAAATATGGAAAAGATTCTGGCTGCATTGTGTCTGTGACTCAAAGTTTTAAGTAAATTTCAAGATAGTATACTATCCAGACTGATTTGTGGCTACTGTTTATCACTGTTAGATGTATAATGAGAAGGAGCAGAAAGATAAATTTGTAATATGCAGTGGCAGAGAAAGGAAGGCAAGGTAAGTGTGGACAAGGCATCTGTACCTGTTAAAGGGATTCGTGTTCTTAAGGAGAACCATGATCTTTTTTTTCATTACTTGTTTATGTTTTTAAAGGATTCACAATATAAGGGCAGAGTTATTTTCAGATCATATTGACGTTGCTCAGTTTGCCATAAAATTAGGTAATTGGCTCTAGCATCCACGGATAAGGGATACAATTCCTTGTTTGTTTTTCTGGGACTGTGTTACTTCACTCAGCATGATATTTTCTAGCTCCATCCACTTACCCACAAAGTCATGATGTCATCTTTCTTTACCGCTGCATAGAACTCCACTGTGTAGATGTACCACATTTTCTCTATCCACTCGTCAGTTGAGGGGCACTTGGATTGGTTCCAGCTCCTTGCTATTGTGAAAAGAGCTGCAATAAACTTGGTTGTGAATGTATCTCTGTAGTAAGATGAGTCTTGTGGGTACATGCCTAGGAGTGGTATGGCTGGGTCGGGTGGCAAGGTCATTCCAAGTCTTCCAAGGGTTCTCCACACTGCTTTCCATAGTGACTGTAGGAGTTTACATTCCCACCAGCAGGGGATGAGTGTTCCCCTTTCCCAAAACCTCTCCAGCACTTGGTATCATTTGTTTTCTTGATCCTAGCCAGTCTTATTGGAGTAAGATGATATCTTAAAGTGGTTTTGATTTTCATTTCCTTAATTATTAGTGATGTTGAACACTTCTTAAGATATTTCTCAGCCATCTCTAATTTCTCACTTGTGAAGTCTCTGTTCAGTTCTTTGCTCCATCTTTTGGTCATTTTTTCTTTCTTCTTTGTTTTTTGAGTAGTTTATATACTCTGGAAATCAATGCTTTGTCAGATGTATCTGCAGTGAAGGTTTCCTCCCACTGTGGATTTTCTCTTCACATCCTTGATGGTTTCTTTTGATGTACAGAAGCTTTTGAGTTTAATGAGGTCCCATTTGTCAATTGTTGACCTTAATTCTTGAGAAGCTGCTGTCTGATTTAGGAAGTCTTTTCCTATGCCTATGTCTTGTAGTCTGCTGCCAAATTTTTCTTCTACAGCCTTCAGAGTTTGGAGTTTCACATTGAAGTCTTTGATACATCTGGAGTTGACTTTTGTACAGAGTAGAGGTAGGGGTTTAATTTCATTCTTCCACAAGTGGTGATCCAGTTTTGCCAACACCACTTGTTGAAGATGCTGTCTTTTCTCCATTGTGTCTTCTTGAGCCCCTTGTCAAATATGAGATGGCTGAAATTGTATGTGCTCAAGTTTGGATCTTCAGTTTGTTTCCATTGGTGTCAAATTCTGTTTTTTTTTTTTTTTTTTTTTTTTTTTTTTTTTTTTTTTTTTTTTTGTTTGCCAGTACCAAGCTGTTTTTATGAATATATCACTGCAGTACAGTTTGAAGTCTGGTATAGAGATCCCCCCTGTATTGCTCTTTTCACTCAGGGTTGCTTTGGATATTCGGGGTCTTTTGTTTTTCCAAATGAAACTAAGGACTTTTTTTCCAAGCCAGTGAAGAAATTCTTGGGTATTTTAATTGGGATTGCATTAAATCTATATACGAGTTTGGGTAGAATGGACATTTTTACTATACTAATTTTCCCAATCCATGAGCATAGGAGGTTTTTCCATCTTCTGATGTCTTCTTCAATTTCCTTCTTCAGGACTTTAATTTTTTTGTTGTAGAGATCTTTGGTGTCTTTGGTTAGGTTTGTTCCTAGGTATTTTATTGTTTTTGAGGCTATTGTAAGTGGGAAGGTCTCCTTGAATTACTTCTTCAGTTGCTTCTTGTTGTTGTAAAGAAAGGCTACTGATTTTTCTGGGTTAATTTTGTATCCTGCCACTTTACTGAAGCTCTTAATCATTTCTAGGAGTTTTCTGGTGGAGTTTTTAGCATCACTTAAGTAAACAATCATATCCTCAGCAAAAAGGGTGAGCTTCACTTCCTCTTTTCCAATTAGAACTTCTTTAATTTCCTTTCTTGCCTTATTGCCCTAGCAAGTGTTTTAAGCACTATATTGAAGAGGAGTGGTGACAGGGGGCAGACTTGCCAAGTTCCTACCTTTAAAGGGAATGCTTCTGTCATTTCCCCAATTAGGATGATATTGGCTTTGGGTTTCCTGTAAATGGCTTTGATTACATTGAGGAATGATCCCTCCAAAGCAATTCCCTCTAGGACTTTAAGCATGAAGGGATGCTAGATTTTGTCAAAGGCTTTTTCCACATCAATTGAGATGATTATGTGTTTTTTGTCTTTCAGTCCATTTATATGTTTGATGATATTTATTGATTTTCATATGATGAACCTTCCCTGCATCTCTGGTATGAATCTAACTTAGTCATGATTATTGATCTTCTTGATGTGGGTCTGTATGCGATTTGCAAGTATTTTGTTTAGAAATTTTGCATCTGTGTTCATTAATGAGATGGGCCTATAGTTCTCCTTGGTCGTATCTTTCCTGGTTTTGGTAATAGAGTGATGCTGGCTTCATAGACAGACCAATTTGAGTAATAATGGTTGTAAGACTTTTTGAAATGTTTTATAGAATTCTTCCATGAAACCATCTGGGCCTGGGCTTTTTTTAGCTGGGAGGTTTCTTATTATATCTTCAATTTCTTCATATATTATGGATCTGTTTAAGCTGTCGATCTCTTATTGGTTGAACTTTGGTGATTCCCAGGATTTCAGATATTCATCCATTTCTTCTAGGTTTTCAAACCTGGTAGAGTATAGGTTTTGGAAGTATTCCCATATGATTTTCTGGATCTTTTCATTGTCTGTTGTGATATTTCCCTTTTCATCATGGATTATATTGATTTGGAGTTGTTCCTTCTTTCTTTTGGTTAACTGGGCTAGAGGTCTATCTATCTTGTTTATTCTGTCAAAGAACCATCTTTTGGATTCATTGATCTTTTTTGTATTGTTTACTTTGTTTCTATTTCATTGATTTCTGCTCTGATTTTTGTTATTTCTTCCTGTCTGTTGCATTTAGGGTTCATCTATTGTTGTCTCTCAAGTGCTTTTAGCTGCAGTGATAGATCGTTCACTTGTGCTCTTTCTGTTTTTCTAATGTAGGCACCCAGGGCTATAAACGTCCCTCTTAGCACTGTTTTTAAGTATCCCATAGGTTTTGTTGTGTTGTATTATCATTGTTACTCAGTTCCAAAATTCTTTTATTTCTTTCTTTATCTCTTCCTTGACCCATTCAGGAGTGTGTTGTTCAGTCTCCATGTGTTCTTGTAGATAGTGGGTCTTATCCTGTGTTGAAAATGTTTTATTGTGTTGTGGTCTGATAGAATGCATGAAATTATTTTAATCTTTTTGTATTTGTGGAGATTTCATCTGTGTCCCAGTATGTGGTCGATTTTGGAGAATGTTCCATGGGGTGCTGAATAGAAACTGTATTCTCTGGTGTTTGGGTGGTGTGGTGGTTTGAATAAGAGTGTCCCCCATAGGCTTTAATTATTTAGATATTTTGTCCCCAGTTGGTGGCGCTGTTCTGGAAAGTCTTAGAAGGTGTGGCCATGCTGAAGGAAGTATGTCATTGGGGGGGCAGACTTAGTGAGTTTAACAACCCTTGTGGTCTCCAGTCTCTCTTTCTCTTGACTTCCTGTGCTCATTGCAAGATGTGAACTTTGGCTTTCTGCTCCAGCTCAGGCCAGAATGCCTCTATGGACTCTAATTCCCTGGAACCATCAATCATAAGCTCAAATAAACTCTTCCTTTTATAAGTTCCCTTGGACATGGTGTTTTATCACAGCAACAGAAAAGTGACTAATATAGGTGGAATATTCAGTTGATGTCTGTGAGGTCCATTTGGTGTATTGCATCGTTCAGTTCAGTTGTCTCTCTGTTTATCCTTCGTCCTGTTGACCTGTCCAAAGGGCTCAGTGGGGTATTGAAATTAACCCTAGCACACCCCTACTATGAGTGTGCTAGGGTTAATCTGTGCCTTGTGGTCCTGAAGAATTCTCTTTATAAAATTTGGTGCACCAGAGTTTGGTGCATAAATATTCATGATTGTGAAATCTTCATGGTCAATTGTTCCTTTGATAAAAATGTAATGGCCTTCTTTGTCTCTTCTGATTTCTTTTACTTTGAAGTCTATTTTGTCTGATATTGAAACAGTAACACCTGCTTTATTTTTTGTACCATTTGCTTGGAATATTTTTTTCCATCCTTTCACTTTAAGGTGGTGCCTATTTTTGAAGGTAAGATACATTTCTTGTAGACAGCATATAGATGGGTTATGTTTCCTAATCCAATCTCCCAATCTATGTCTTTTGATTGGGGAGTTTAGTCCATTAATACTTAGGGTTATAACTGATAGATGTGTGTTGCTTCCTTTCACCTTATTATCCATTTGCATTTTTGGTCTAGGTTTCTACTTCTGAAGTTATGATTTTATTAATTTCTCTTTCTAAGTGCCTGGGGATAGTTTCTCCTTTCTTCTCTTTGAAGGGTTGGTTTTCTGGACATGTATTCTTTCATCTTGTTTATGTCATGGAAGATTTTTCTCTTTCCATCAACCATAATCAACATTTTTGCTGGGTGTAGTATCCTGGGTTGGCATCTATAGTCCTTTAACACTGGGAATGCTTTGCTCCACGTTCTTCTTGCTTTCATAGTTTGCACTGAGAAGTCAGTTGTAATTCTGATAGGTTTCCCCTTATTTTTTTCTATTTATTTATTTATTTATTTATTTATTTATTTATTTATTTATTTATTAACAAATCTAAGCCCGTGTTCCCGCCCATTCCCCCACCCCGCCAGAGCTCATGCATTCTGCCAAACATGCTTTTCATCTCTTAGTATTTCTCAATATTGTCCATGGGGAAGTTGACTGTTTTGAGCAGAAGTTCACTGTTTCAGTCAGTTCTTTGATGCAGCCTTTTCTGTTGTTGTTGTTGTTGTTGTTGTTGTTGTTTCCAAAATGCATTACGCCCAACTGCTTTGTATAAAAGCTCAGGGGGCCCTAGACAAGAAATACTTACAATTGGGTAATTGGCACTAGTATCCACAGATGAGGGATACCATTCGTCGTTTGTTTTTCTGGGACTGTGTTACTTCACTCAGCATGATGTCCTCTAGCTCCAGCCATTTCCCTGCAAAGCTCCTGATGTCGTCTTTCTTTACTGCTGCATAGAACTCCATTGTGTAGATGTACCACATTTTCTCTATCCACTCGTTAGTTGAGGGGCATTTAGTTTGGTTCCAGCTCCTTGCTACTGTGAACAGAGCTGCAATAAACATGGCCGTGCATGTATCTCTGTGGTGGCGTAAGTCTTGAGGGTACATGCCCAGGAGTGGTATGGCTGGGTCGGGTGGCAAGTTCATTCCAAGTCTTCCAAGGGTTCTCCACACTGCTTTCCATAGTGGCTGTACGAGTTTACATTCCCACCAGCAGTGGATGAGTGTTCCCCTTTCCCCACAACCTCTCCAGCACTTGGTATCATTTGTTTTCTTGATCCTAGCCAGTCTTATTGGAGTAAGATGATATCTTAAAGTGGTTTTCATTTGCATTTCCTTAATGATTAGTGATGTTGAACAGTTCTTGAGGTGTTTCTCAGCCATCTCTAATTCCTCACTTGTGAAGTCTCTGTTCAGTTCTTTGCTCCATCTATTGAGTGGCTCATTTGTTTTCTTTTTTCTTTGTTTTTTGAGTAGTTTATATATTCTGGAAATCAATGCTTTGTCAGATGTATCTGCAGTGAAGGTTTCCTCCCACTGTGTGGGATTTCTCTTCACTTCCTTGATTGTTTCTTTTGATGTACAGAAGCTTTTGAGTTTGATGAGGTCCCATTTGTCAATTGTCGACCTTAATTCTTGTGCAGCTGCTGTCTGATTTAGGAAGTCTTCTCCTACGCCTATGTCTTGTAGTCTGCTGCCAACTTTTTCTTCTATCACCTTCAGAGGGGTTTCCCCTTATATGTAACTTGTTGGTTTTCTATTGTGGCTTTCAGAATTTCATCTTTGTTTTGGGCGTCTAGCATTTTAACTATGATATGGCCTGGAGAATTTATTTTCTGATCTTGTCTGTTTGGAGTTCTATGTGCTTCTTGTATTTGTATTGGTTTGTCTTTTTTAAGTTTGGGGAAATTTTCATCTATTATTCTGTTGAAGATCTGATCAATTCCATTCTCTTGGGATTCTTCTCCTTCCTCTATTCCTATGATGCAGAGGTTTGATCTTTTCATAGTGTCCCAGAGTTTCTGTTTATTCCACTTTTGTGTATTTTTAAATTTTTCATAATCTTTACTTGAGGTTTTTTTGTTGTTCTGTGTTATCTTCCAGGTCTGATATTCTTTGTTCTGCTTCCTCCATTCTACTTCTGAGGCTTTTTCTATTCTATTCCTTTCCTCTTGATTGGATCAGTGTTTGATATCCTTTTTCATCTCGTCCTGTGATTTCTTTAGTATTTCAACTTCTTTTCGGAGCTTCTTAATCTCTTCCTGTAGCTCTTTGCTTCACTGGATGGTTTCCTTTACTTTTTCAACACGGGATCTTTTTGGTGTTTCCACTTCCTTCCAGAGTTTGTCATTATCTCTCTAGGTCCTTCTTGAGTTTTTCATTCTCTCTCCTTGGTTCTCTGACTTGTTCTTTATAGTCTTTGATTTCTTTGAGTATGTCCACAAATTGTTCTTCTGAGATCTGTGTCCCAGAGGGATCCCACTGTAGAAATCTCCCACGGGGTTGGTAGAGCTTGGTATGGAATTATCCTGCATCTTTCCCATGTTGTCTCTTCTTCGTATCCCTGGCATGTGGGTTTCTCTTTGCCTGTATTCCAATGTGAATCCCAAATGCCTCTCCACTATGTTGAAGGCTTGCTTTGCTTGCCTCCCTTAGATGCCTTCGTTGTTTGTTTGTTTTTCTCCTTGATTATGGAGTGTTGATTTGTCTAAGTTTTAGGCTTTCTATTGGAAGTCTAACTCACTCTTCCCTTTCTGTTCTGAAGGTTCTCCAAAGAATCCACTTGGTCACTCCCTGGGCAATTCCAGTTGGGGGGGGTATGCCTGTTTAGCCAGGGCACCAGTACTCTGTGCTTCAGGTGGTCCTGGAAATCCCTGATCTAAGCTCTGTGCACTCAAGTCTGAGAACCATGATCTTTACATTGGGACAATACTGTGCTTGTTAGTTTTGTTAACGTGACACAAACTAGGATCATCTGGGAAGAGGGAACCTCGATTGAGGAATTTCTTCCACCAGACTGGCTTGTGGGCATGTTTTAGGACATTTTTATTGATAACTGATGTAGAAGGGCCCCATCCCTAGGCAAGTAAGCCTAGGCTATAAAGCTGAAAAAGCCAGGGGAACAAGCCAGTAAACAGAATTCTCCATATTCTCTGCCTCCAGATTCCTGCCTTGAGTTTCTGCTTTTCCTTCCCTTGAAGATGGTCTGTGATATAGAAGTGCAAACCAAATAAACCCTTTCCTCTCCAAGTGGCCCTTGGTCAGAATCTTATCACAGCAACAGAGACACAAACTAAAGCAAATAGGAAAAGTACATTTTGAGACAAGATTCCCACCCATTGAGAGCTCTAAGTCTAACAACACAAATTCATTTGATGGGACAGTCACTGAAAATAAAACCTCCAGGTTACCCAGCTGGACAAAAAGTATTTTCCTCGAGTTCAGACAGAGACTACTGTAGCTATGGTCCAAGAGTACCAGGCTACATTTCAAGTTCAGTAGAACTTAACATAATCTATATAGTACCAGCTTTGAAAGCATGAAGGTATAAGAATGAGGGAGTCATAGAGACTTGTACCAAGGTTCCAGGAAGCTGATGAAGCCATGCAGTATGTGGCATGCTCAGATGTTCCTAAAGGAGACTTGTCAGGTCATTTTGGGTGCTGTGAAGGTAAAGCCTGAGGTGCACTGGACATTTGAGATTATGGACACACAGGGTGTTCATCAAGGAAAGCTACAGACACTGAGTAAAGCTAGTCAGAGAGGCCATATGTGCCATAGGCAACAGAGCTAGAGGGACAAGACTGTCTGAGCCCACCGGAGGACAGAGGATGCATCCTGAGCCTCGCAGGCTCCATACAGTGGACTAGGATTTGGTGTTTGCCTGCTGGGTTTTAATCTTACATGATTCCATTCCTCTGTTTTCGGACATGAGAATGTTTACATGGTACCATTGTATTTGCGAAGTGTGTAACTTGTTCTTGATTTCACAGGCCTCACAGTTAAGAGATTGTCTTGAGCTTCAAAATACTTTGGCCTTTAGACTTTGGTATTAGACTTTGGAGATTTTTTGCATGTTACTGTATGCATTTTGCATTATGAAATGACCATGAGATTATAAAGAAAAGGGTGCTATGATTTGCCAGTGCAAAAACATGACCTTCAACTTAAAAAGGCTAAGGTATAGTTTATTATAGAGCCAAATATGCTAGATCATGACCTGGGAACACAGATTCAGGTTATCTCAAATCCCATGTTCCAGTGGTAACAGTTTTATGTTTTGTAAAAATACAAGACAGTTTTTAAATATACTACTGAAATAGGTTAAGTGGGTTGAAGAAAAGTGAGGAATTATCAACAATAGGCCACAGATGCTACATGACAGCATTGTTAGTATTTTGGTTGGTAGAAACTGGGAATTTGTTCATTCCAAAGGATTTACCTAATAGTCACAAAGATGTTAAGTCACATACAAAGATAAGTAATGAATGGCTGTTAAAGGACCTAAAGACAGCCCAAGATAAGTTGGCTCTGGACTTACAACATTCTAATCTCTTCACATCCTTGATGTTCTAATTAGCCAATCAGGTGAAGGTTGATTGCAGAAGGTTCAGTGTAGGGTGCGGTTCTTTCCAGGGTCTTTCACTCATGGATTCAAATGTGAAAATTCACCCACAGGTTCCTGTGTTTTAACACTTGACTCTAGATGGGGGTGCTATTTCAGGAGCTTGTGGAACATTTGGAAGGTGAGGCTTAGTGAAAGTAGATCATGGGGTGGGGGGGCGTGGGGTGCTTGAAGTATAAAGCCCAGATCTCTCTCTCTCTCTCTCTCTCTCTCTCTCTCTCTCTCTCTCTCTCTCTCGATGTGAGGAATCACCTATGGGAATTTCCCACCACCATGAAACCATCTTTCACCATAATGGGCTGCTATCTGCAACCAGGAGCCTACATAGATCTTCTCTGTCTGAAGTTGTTTTACTTTGTGGCAGCAAGGAAAAAATAAGTAATAATATCATGAGCACACTACACTGGAAACAGACAAATTTGCTTGTGTCCTTACCCAATGTCAAAAATTATTAAATAGCAATAAATTCAAGAGGCATAGAAGTTTCAAGAGTAATAATTTGCCTAATAATACTACTTTCTAAGATCTAAGAGGAACACAGGTATGTTCTCTTATTACAATTTAGTTACTGATATTCTCATATCATTTATCGTGTGTATGTGTGTCTGTTTGCAGAACAGATACAAAAGTTTAAAGAGTCTATAGGAGAGCTTTAAGACTTTCAGAACTAGGCTGACAGAAATATAAATGGAGTCCATATCAGACAAAGAAGACTCCTAACTGGGCATGGTAGGGCACGCCTTTAATCCTAGCACTTGGGAGCCAGAGGCAGGTGGATCTTTGTGGGTTCAAGGCCACCCTGCTCTACAAAATGAGTTCCAGGTCAGCTGGGGCTACAGGGAGACCCTGTCTCAAAAAGACAAAAATAAATAAATAAATAAATAAATAAATAAATAAATAAATAAAATAATAAACCCAAACAAGTTTCAGAGAAGAAGATGTCACTGTAGAGTCAGACCTCTGTGGAGTCACCATTGAAAGAGAAGATACACAGTTGAGTCCTGCTGTGAGATGGAAGGGCAAGACCCCACCCAGAGGCAGAATGGTGGACAGATGGACTACAGATCCAGACAGACAAAGAGGAGGATGGGCAGATGGCCACAGAGAAAACAGATACTGAGGAAACTGAAGCACCAGAGACAGCCAGAGGGCTATGCCAGTTGGTTCTGGATGCACATAACAGGTCCCAGATGACAGGTGTGTAGAGGCATTTCCATCGCACTGGTGGGTGTCTCTACCTCTTTTTGAAGTCCAAGTGAGGGACATATATCCTTTCTTGTTCCTGGTTTCTCTGATTTGATTTGAATATGCCTATGTGCCCATACTGTCTCAATTCACCTTGAAAATTTTGTAGAATGTCACCCTTTTTACTTCCAGGAATATGACATGTATCAGTCTGTGCTCCTGAGTGATGCTGAACAGATGGGGTGTTTTCATGTCCACCCAGGAACACAGTCATCCTCTAGCCTCAAAAATGGAGCCAAAGGCCATTTGTAAGATGGACTGTCTCAGGGCAAGAACAGTCTAGAAAACTCCTGTTTTACACAGTATGGAGTAACTTAAAGCAAAGCAAAACCTGATCTCAACAAATACAATATGTACATCTACAAAGAAAATACAGAGTTCTTTTTAAAGTTGGTTGTTTCTTGTGATGAGGTTGACTGAAGCTCTGCTGTCTACCACAAACTGGCATCAAGAAAGAAGACTGCACCTATATAGTTACCCAGGGAAAGATCCAGATTCAGATTTTAAAGTATAGCTAATTTGCTTGTTTCACTTTTTCACCATCTTAGAAATCAAAACATCTCAGAAAAAAAAAAAAAAAAAGACGAATGGTTTCCCTCATTTGTGGATGCTAAATCCCCAGTTGGCAGGCAAACGGAGAAACTTTATTATTATATTTCATTGTATCTGAAAGCAACTGTGCTATTTCAATGTGAATCTATAAATGGGCTCTAGAACTGTCCTACCACTTATTACCTACTCACACATTGTAATTACCATATATAGATGGAGGATATGTAGTCCTACTCTAAAAAAAGAATGTGAAGTCACACGACTTTATACCTGCAAGCAAATTTACTGTTAAAATGTGAATCTCTAAATGTGTTTAGGAATCAACCTATAGTTTATTTTCAGAATTTTTAATTTTGACTTATGCGTGGAGTGTATATATGCATATTTTTGGAATAATACATAATTAAAAATATAGAAAATGGCCCATAAAATAAAGGCATAAAATATCAAAAAAAGAAGCCAAAATATCATGAGTCCAATCATCATAAACTCACAGCATCCATATTATTTAAATAAATACCTTTCTATTTGTTGTGAAATATGGTTGTTATTGATTGCTAGCTTCAAAGTCTATTGAAAATTGTCTGTTTTATCAAGGAAAGAAACTAGAGTGGTTGTGTGTTTTATGAGCACACAGCTATATTTTCATTGTTATTCCATATTACAATTAAGATTTTTAAATTTATTTTATTTTATGTGTGTATTTTGCCTGCATGTATGTAAGTGCACACATGCCATGCAATACCCAACGAGGCCAGAAAAGGGACTCTGGAACTGGAGTTAAGGATGGTTATTAGCTACTGTGTGGATGCTGGGACCTGAACCAGGGTCCTCTGGAAAGAACAGCAATTACTCTTACCATTGAGCTATCTCTCCAGCACCCAGAATTATCTTTAAATTAAAGTAACTGTAGCATCTTTTTAATGTGTATTTTTTATTAGATTTAAAAGCTCAGTGGGGATGCTGATGGTAGTACCAACAGCATTATTAAAGATCAGTGGGGATGCTGATGGCAGTACCAACAGCATTATTAAAGATCAATGGGGGGGGCTGGAGAGATGGCCTAGCTGTTAAGAGTGCCGACTGCTCTTGCAGAGGACCCAGGTTCGATCCCCAGCACCCACATGGCAGCTGAGAACCATCTTTAACTCCAGTTTCAGGGGAATCCGATGCCCTCTTCTGACCTCCACAGCATTGCATGACATGGGTGCACAAATCTGCATGTAGACAGCACATTCATACACATAAAAATAAATTCAATTAAAAAAAAAAAGCTCAGTGGGGATGCTGATGTTAGTACCAACAGCATTATTAAAGATTAGTGGGGATGCTGATGGTAGTAGTACTAACAGCATTATTAAAGCTCAGTGGGAATGCTGATGGTGATACTAACAGGAAGACCCTGCCATACTTGAGAGAAGAAAATGTAGATCATGAATTGACATACCATCCAAACATCTGTGTCTATACCAAAGTAACCTACCATAACAATTAGTACTGTTTAAATACCCATATATCTAATTGTGTGTGCTTCATTAGTAGGATCGAAAGGCTATATATTATACTGTTTAAATACCTAAATATCTAATTGCATGTGCTTCATTAGTAGGATCGAAAGGTTAAGCCTGGACAAGCTGGCAGCCCATGAAAGAAAACAGCCAGAACTGACTAGAGACCAAGACATCAGCTCCAGAGAAAGTAGAGTGCTTTGCTTCTCATCCACCTGTGCCCCTTTTCTAAGCCTAGGGAACAATCTGTGGAAGAGAGGGCGTGATAGAATGTAAGGGCTTCGATTGGGGTTAATGGTGAAACTACAATAATATAGACTGGACACTCATTTGATCAACTGGATTGAACATACAAGCCCCCCCTGCTGGATGGTGGGACCCATGAGCTGTGTGGGTTTGGGCACAACTGCTTGCAAATTGGTTTTACATGAAGGATGCTTGTACTCACAAATTATCACCTATTGTTAAAAAAAAATGAAAACAAAACAAAACCAAAAAGCAGAGAAAGATGCAGAAAACTTATGGCAGAATGCACGATCTGCGATGGGTAGGGGTGGGGTGGGGGGGAAGGGAAGGGGATATATGCCTGAGCTGAATTGGAGAATGGTGTATGGAATGCACAAAGCATCAATAAAAAAAATAATAATAATAAATTAAAAAAAAATCAGTGGGGATGCTGATGGTAGTACTGACAGCATTATGCAACCTGATTCCAGTCTGAGAAGGGAAAGATGCCCACTAGCTCTGACATGCACATCAGTAAGGGACTGTGGCTATTTAAGGATGAACAAAGATACATTTTCTTCCAATATATTTGTATTATTTTTTAAATGACTACCATTGATTCCCACTATTTGGGATAATTATACTCTGTATTTTCCCTGGGAATATGAATTGGCGAAAACTGAGCTGCTGCTCTAGAGGAAGATGGGCATGCTTCCTGTGAGTCTCTGGCCATGACTTTTGCATCAACACATATCTTTGTTTTATGTGAATGTCTGTTTCAAGCTATTTTATTTAATATGTGGTTGATTCATTTAAAGTGAGCAACTCTCAGCACCACAGTTCATGCTTGGAGGAAGCTATCCAGCACATGGACTTTCTTCATAAGTGCCCCTGCAGCCCTACTGTGCACAGCATTGTGCTTACAGGTGTGAAAAAATCCAGCTTAAATTGCAGACTAGCTTCCAGCTAGCACACCTTACAGCACTGTGTGGCTGAGGGTCTGACGTCCCCCAAGGAGGAGCAAGCAACATGGCCTAGGTGCATGATGCTGGGTGGGGCAACAGTGTGCAGTGGCACAGGTTGGGGGACTTATGTTTGGTCCCAGAAACTGACATGATTTAGTTTATAAAAGCAGGCTGTAGCAAGGAATAAATTTGAATTTCATAGTAACATCATCACAGAATTCCCAGTCATTTTTATTAATTATTGCATGCATACAGGCTAAGGTAGGCCTGTATTTTGTTTGGGTGGCCAGTGGGTGGGACAAAGTCTCCCCTTTGTGGACCACAAATCTGGGTAGCTGGTGTTGTGAGTGGGCATAGGCTGAAGGGAGACCAACAGCCATCAGCCTGAAATTCCTGTCCAGGGTTCAGTATTCTCTGGGCAGGTGGGAAGTCTCAGCCAAGAGTGGAACATGTGTCTTGTGGGTCCAGGCTAAGAGCCTGAGTTGGAAGTACCACTCAGGCTGGGCTACGGGAAGTAGCCAGCTGGCCTCTGTGCCGAGGGGTCAGCTCCCCACAGTATCTGCAAAGTGGGCACTGTGTTCCCCTTCCCTTAGCAGGGCCACATGGTCCTGTTTGACACAAAAAGCTTCCTAAATATGGCACCACAAACGTGGGGCATGGAGATCAGTTTGGTAAGTTAGAATCTCTGCAAGATGGGAAATGATACCTTTAAGGAAGCTATGTTTCAGGAGGAACTGTTCTGTGATGTATGGCATGTGTTTGTTGACTGTGTGCTGTTGTTTGCTGTAGCTGTTGTGTTTTAAGTTGTGGCATGGAGAAAGTTTAGCATCTCCAAATCAGTGAAGGCATGGACTAAGGATGGAAGCAGAGGGAATTCTTGTGTTGACTCTGCTGGTGTGCCTGTGGATGGCGCTGATGGGGACTTGGCCTGTATGCCAGAGACCCTTTCTTCTCTGGTGGGCTTTAGGAGGTTTGCACTCTCTTGTGGGTTTTCACCCACTGAGCAGGACACCCTTATGGAGCCCCTAGGTGCCATTTTGGCTTCCTTAGATTGAGAGCAACTGTTGCTTCCCCAGCCTTCCCAGGTTGTGGGTATTCAGAGAAATTGTGAGAGGCGCCTTCCCTCTCCTGTCCACTTGTCTCCTTTAGGCTTTTTCAGTGGGCTCAGAACCTACTCTGCAGTCTCAGTTTCGGCCCCTAAGAGAAGCCCCAGTGGCTTCTACCTTCTGGCCACAGTTCAGGTGGCGAAGGTCACAGCGGCAGGGAGGATGGGCGTGCCCATGGAGCAAGCTCAAGCCTTTTGCTGCAAGCCTTCAATTGAGGTGCACATTTGCAAATTTGCAGTCTACCACATTGCCTTGCATGAAAGTCTGTGAAAAGCCAGCTACAGTTCAAACGTGTTTTAAAAGTCCTCCTTAAAAATTTTTTTCTGTAAATAGTGTTAAATAGTGACTTTGCAGTGCTTAATTCAGCTGAGGTCTTCTTTTTCTGTGCTAAACTTCCTCTAAAATCTCTTCTAGAGGCCAGTCTTCTGTGATGCAAAATGAGCTAGTAAATTCCCGGTTTCTGGAATGAGGCATGGTGGCGCACACCTTTAATCCTAGCAACTGGGGAAGCCAGAGTGGATGTCTGTGAGTTCAAGGACAGCCTAGTCTACAGAGTGAGCTCCAGGCCAGCTGTGACTGTGAAGAGGCCCTGCCTTGAAAAGACCAAAAGCAAAATATAAAGTTTCACTTTTCAGTTTGTAGCTGTTTGTAAATACTCTGTTTAATCTAGTCCAATGTTTGTTGTTCTATGCCCCTCTCCTGCTCCGGAAACAGCAGAAACAGAAGATGGCTTGTGGGGGAAGGGCTGGCTTTACAGTATTCTCTGTGTGACTGGAAAGGTCCTAAAGCCACTCTCTGGCACCCTTGCCCTGGAGCAGTTGTTCATCTTTCATTGTGTTTTGAAGGTGCAGCTTTGATTCCAATACTCAGGAGACAGACAGTGGACTTCTGTGAAGAATTAAACCCGACCTTAATTGTGGAAATGAACTTTTCTCATTGAGTATAGACAATAATGAAACTTCCTTCCCAGAGATTGGTCTCACAACCTTTTTTCCTTTGTACATGTTTGTGTATGCTTGTATGTATATGTGTGTGCGCACATGTGTGTATGGATGGATATTTGTTTTAACCCCTATAACTTTCTAAACTCCCGTGTTTTAAAAAGTTTACTGTAAATCACTGTTGACAGATTCAACCTATACAAAACTTTGTTTATACTTTTTGATGGTAACAATCTTTAATTGGGTTTATGTAAATGTTAACATGCATTCATACAATTCTAAAAAGCCTCTGAGCTGGAACTGGCCCTTTCAGCTTAGATGCAGCTCTATTAATATAGTTAAATTTCTATGGTCATTTGTGTAATTTACTTGTCTTGGTTAAAAAATTACTAATAAATAGTACAAGTACTATAACAGTTAGCTACTTTATGGGTGTATGCTACCACCTATTGGTTATGCTCCTTCAATGCCCAAGACAAAAACTCCAACAAGTTCTTAAAGTGTTATAGGAAATATATTGGTTTTAAGAAATAATCTTATTTTAATTTAGATATAGTTTAAAGTATAGTTAAATGTGTATTGTAAAACATTTAACAATTAGGTAAAACATCTTTAAAATAGGGTTTTGTGCCAGGCCTGGAAAAACTACCTCCAAGGACTGAAAGAAAAATGATTGTTATAAACCCACTTTATAAGATTTATTGTGATATGTTAAAAAATACATATTATACATTTATATAGAGGTATTTCAGTAGAGATTTATACAGAAATACAAATAAATATAAGTTAATGGACTTGATTTCTCTGAAGTCACAGTCTAGCAAAAGAATTTTAAGGAACAATGATATATCTAATTGATGTGTTTTTAACAGGTATCCAAATTTGCCCAAACTTTGTCTACATATTATATGGTAGTTTAGGACTTAGTAAAAGTAAAAATGTCTATATTAAACAACATTGGTTAAAAGTTTTTAATAAAAATTATAATACATTTATGCTAATTGGAAATATAAATTATTGTCCACATTTGTTTTACTTATAATTTATATATCAACAACTTTGGGGTTAATGCATACGAATGTTTGCTATAATTTTTGTGTTGTACAGTATCATCTTGTAACATTTTGTTTTACCTATAGGATAATTTAACTAAAGGAATTAAGATTGCTTCCCAAATTAACAACATACAGTCAATGATAAAAAGCTTGGGTAAATTTAATGAAAATTTACACCTTGATTCCTGCCTATAGGTATGTGTAACACAACTGCCTTTTAGAGATTTATGGGTCAAAAAGTAGAAACCTAAAATAAAAAGGGGGTGATACAGTTATATATTAAACCTTTTGTCAAATTTTTCAATTTAAATCTTAAAACTAACTATGGGAAAAGATTTGCATGTTCCCACAGGTCAAAATGTCACCAACTTAATAGCTGAGAAAGAAAAGACACAGCTTTGCATTGTGCAGGATGCACCAAGAAATACCAGCAGAGAAGTTGAAAAGGAAGGAAAGCCTCAGACTGCCTGAGATACAGACATCAAACATCTCTGTGGATCCTATTTGAAACAACTGTTTATAATGTGTCCTAATGAACTTTACCTTCCAGGTGCTGCAAAGTTTTAATATGAGAGATTTTCTTACCTCCTTTTCATAGAACCAAGAAAAACATGATGGTAATGAAGTCATTCCCTAACTGTAAATTAGAGCCAACTGTTATAGTAGTAATTTGTTATAAATCAGGTATAACTACTTTCTTTAATTGACTGATAGACATAAGAACTGTGTAAAGATAATTTTCTATTCAAAGACAAATAGTAAAGTCATTATAAGCTGTGTAATTAAGCAAAATATATTTATACAGGAGAGCTCTGCTATCAGCAGTGGATTGGCAGCCAAGGAGATGTTGACTAGGGGATCCAAGCCCCCAAAAGATAAAGGCTTTTTGCCTGTAAACTGGGATATCTGCAAGAAGAGTGGTGGTAAGGCCCTGTTGTTGAAGATCTGGTGTAAGTATGGGAAAGATGTATTGAGACCACACTTTTACCAAAGGGCACTAAATCGATAAAGCAAATACTGGTCTCCTTGAGTCAAACCAGACTCCTCTGTCAGCATCAACTACAACTCACCTGCCTGGAAATACTGTGCAGCAGTGGCAACCATAGGTCTGTATATCCCAAATCTAATTGGCTATTAGCTCTCTCCTTGGAGGAATAATTCATAGCTGATGCCACAAGCTTATGTCCTCTAGTGGTTAGGAGATGTTATAAGCCACAGTAAGACCTTGTCATCTTTTACAGAAAAGCTATAGTTCATGGATTAGCATACCATGTAATCATCTGTGTCTATGCCCACAATGTAACTTACTATAATAATTAGTACTGTTTAAATGCCTGCATTTTTAATTGCTTGTGCTTCATTAGTAGGATTAAAAGGTTATTCATAGATGAACTGCCAACCCATGAAAGGAAACAGCCTTAACTGATCAGAGTCCAAAATGACATCTCCAGAGAAAGTAGACTGTTTTTGCTTCTTGCCACTTGTGCTCCTTTTCTAAACCCTAGGGAACAATCTGCAGAAGAGGGGGCATGGTAGAATGTAAGGGCTGTGATTGTGGTGAATTGTGAAACTACAGCAATATAGACTGGACTTTTATTTGATCAACATGCTTGTACATACAAGCCCCTCCAGCCGGACAATGGGGACCTTGAGCTGTATAAGTTTGGGCATAGCTGCTTGCAAATTGGTTTTACATGAAGGATGCTTGTATTCATTATTTATTACTTATTATTACCTAATGTTTGGTTTTTTGAGCACAAATTGGTTTTAGTGTAAAAGATAAAAATCTTAGATCTGGCCTGCCTCCACCCAGCATCGATAAGTTTAAGCAATCATGTATTTAAGAACTGATTCCTTTATAGATGCCAACCTCTCCCATTGGGTTGTCTGCCTCTCAAAAAATAAAACGGGGGAGATGTGGGAAAATCCAACTTAAATTGCAGGCTAGCTTCCAGCTAGCATGCCTCAGGGCACCGCGTGACAGAGGGTCTGACCCCACCCAAAGGAGGAGCAAGCAAAGTGGCCAAGGTGCATGATGCTGGGTGGGGCAACGGTGTGCAGTGGCATGGAGCTGGGGGACTTATGATTGGTCCTGGGAACTGAAGTCATTTAGTTTATAAAAGCAGGCTATAGCAAGGAATAAATTTGTATTTCATAGTAACATCATCACGGAATTCTGGGTCATTATTTTTATTAATTATTGTGCACATACAGGCCAAGGTAGGCCTGTATTTCGTTCACGTGGCCAGTGGGTTGGAAAAAGGCTCCCCTTGCAGACCACCAATCTGGGTAGCTGGTGTTGTGAGTGGCCATAGGCTGTAGGGAGGCCAACAGCCATCATCCTGAAATTCCTGTCCAGGGTTCAGCAGTCTCTGAGCAGGCGGGAAGTCATGGCCAAGAGTGGAACACGTGTCTCATGGGTCCAGGCTAAGGGCCTTAGTTGGAAGTATCATTCAGACCAGGCTACAGGAAGTAGCCAGCGTCCTCTGCACCAAGGGGTCATCTCCCCACAGTGTCCGCAAAGCAGGCACTGTGTTCCCATATCCATTAGCAGGGCCACATGTTCCTTATTCACCATAAAAAGAAAGCTTCCCACAGGAACTGATGTCAGACTCTCACTGGCTGACACTAAGGCTTGTTTCATATTACTGTGGTTATATTATGTCGAATACCGTATGTCAATTCATTGTATTTGCTGCTCCAATGAATGCTTCCATTTGTGTTGTGAATAGATACTTAGAGAAAAACCGACATCTGAAAACTCCTTAAAATCTCCTTTAATCCACAGGGTCCTAGAAAAGAAATCCTGCCTGAGCCTGTTGGAAACTTGAGATCTCACAGCTGTCCTCTCTCTGGGTCTATTCACCTCCACATTGGGCACAGTTGCAGGTACTTCACTTCGTTAGGTTTCTGCTTTCCTCTCCAGTCCTAGGCTGGATTCTACTCACCTCACCTTGACCCACAGTGCTCTCGTCAATCCCCTCACCAGTGCCTCTGCCTCCATCCCAGGAGCAGCCTGAGCAGTGGCCAGAACATCCCACTGAATATCAGCAACATGCCTGAAAGAATCCCACTTCTGGCCATTGCTTACTTCCAACAGGAAGGTCTGCAGTCTTCATGCTCTCATTAGCCCTTACACTAATTTACTTATTAATGGCCCTAGAACATGCAAACATTCACACGTACTCTTCAGAGTTCAAAACCAGCAAAGAGTTGCGTGCAAAACCTTGAAAAAAGCTCAGCAACACTGACATTGACTCAACCTCACTGTTAAAATAATGCTGTGGTGAATAGCATTTGCCTCCTTTTATTGTCTTTGTTTTTCCTTCAAAGCCTTTATCCTAGTTTTACGACATCTTCCACTGGTGAATCTGGATCTAGGCCTTCCATATGTTTGGCATATGGTAGATTCTTTTCATTGGAGAAATAGAATCATCTACTATGTGAGAGGTTTTGTATTATTACTTTGGGGGGAAAGCTTCTCTCCTTTCTGTGATCTTTCTGAAAATTATTAGGTTCTCCATATTGGCTTTCTGTGCTGTACTTGTCTGTGATTTTTTTGCCTCCTTACCTATTGGGATGTGTGAAAATTTGCCTCCCAGGCTTCTACTGGATTTGTTTGCTTGTATTATGATATTTTAATGGCTTTTTTTTTCTCCTAGCATTCAATTCCTATCAAATCAATGGAATGGCTTTTGCAATTTCCTTCACTCACAAATAATTTCACCATTTCCTTTGGTCTTGTGGATTCTTTGCTTTTTCTGTGTAATTTTATAGATCTTTCTTACATACCTAATAATCTTAGTTATTCACACATAAGAATGAACCATAAGGCATCTAGTGGGAGCTCAGAAGAAGCTGTTACAGGCACACTAACCAGCACCTTGCCTTGTGTCATGCTACACCTTCAGAAACAGAGGAACATGTTTTTGTCTTTTCATGATGTCAGAATTGATTGACTAACAACAAAATCCCAAGGTGCGATGGTTTCATTTGCAACAGTTTGCCAAATAGTTTTGCTTTCCTTGATCATCGTCTGAGGCAAATGAAGCTTCTGTCAACTTTATTCTATTCAATCTTAACTACTAATTAAATCTCAAATCAATTCCAAATATATATGAATATATATATATATATATATATATATATATATATGCTACAGATGACTATTAAGGATTTAAATGGCCACAGCAGAGTCTAAGGGGTTTCAAAGAGGCCCTGAGAGGTAGAAGCTGATAGAGAAGCCAAACGAGTCTCTGTGAATGCAAGACAGCAAATAAGGTTAATGGTCTGCTGGAGATGATGCTGATGGTGGTGGAGGTGTTGGTGATGATGGTGATGATGATGATGATGATGGTGATGACGGTGATGACGGTGATGATGGTGATGATGATGATGGTGATGGTGGTGATGATGATGATGGTGATGATGATGATGATGGTGATGATGGTGATGACGGTGATGATGGTGAAGATGATGATGGTGATGGTGATGATGATGGTGATGATGATGGTGATGTTGATGGTGGTGGTGATGATGATGGTGATGGTGATGGTGATGGTGATGATGATGGTGATGGTGATGATGATGGTGATGATGATGATGGTGTTGATGATGATGATGGTGATGATGATGATGGTGATGATGATGATGGTGATGGTGATGATGATGATGTTGGCGATGATGATGATGATGATGATGATGGTGGTGGCAATGATGGTGATGGCAACGATCCAGGCTGCCAGGCTGCCAGGCTGCTGGGGCAGAATTGAACTGAGCCTTAGAGTAGAGTTGTACTATAGAAGTGAGGTGCAGGACTTTGGAGGCTATATAAGCAAAGGGTAGGACAAATGGTTGTCAGATCCAGATGGGGAAATGGGCAAATGAATGGATCGACATGCAGTGATTCAAGTAGGCCACATCAACAGCAGGAACCAAGCTGAGTCAATATCCCTGGGACAGTCAGGATTTCCCTGCCTACCAGTCCCTTGATGCTCACACCATGTGGTCGGATGAAGGTTACTATCACAGTGTCATGTATTCTCCTCCTTATGCGGTCCAAGTAAGAGTGTTACACCCTTTCCTCAGTCTGGTATGTCTGATAAGTTTTCAGGGCCGGTTTTCCTGATACAGTTTTAATATGCACATGTTTTCCTACAGTCCTTGATAAATGAATGAATACAGTTGTATCCTTCCTATTTTTAGGGAGTAAGTTATTAGTCTCTGCCTTATGGGTGATGCTGGACAGATGGTATTGTTCTGTGTCCACCAATGTGTAGAGTCGTCCATCATCCTCAGAATGGAGTCAAATGTTGCTTATAAAATGGAGCCTCTGGGACAAAGCACAGTCTGAAAAAGAATTGTTTTGCACAATACGGAGTGACAGGGCAGGGCACAGCTTGGTCTCCACCACTGGATGTGCAGGAACAGGGTGACTGCCACAGAAGTTATTAAGGCCTTGTACAGATGCTTGCAGGGGTGGCCTTAGCCTTCCCAAAGAGAGGATTTCAAAAAATGAAAAAGCATCTCTTTCTTTTTCTTCTTTGTATGCCCCCTTTTTGCTTATTTTTGTCTCCATGTTTGTAAGTGACTTTATATGCTAATGAGGTGGCAGCTCCTAAACAGGTTCAAGATTGTGGCTTAGTTAGCAGAAAGCCCAAGGCTGGGATTTGGGAACTGGGAGTTTTCAACTCCACCCTGAATCTCTGGGGAGCTGGGAGACCTAAGGCTGTTGATCACCAATAGCCAATGAGACAGTGCATCATGCTTGCATACCTCGTAGTGAAGTCTCTCCATTAAAAAAGGCAGAGTGTTGGAGAACTTCCTGATAGCTGAACATGGGTTCCTGAAAGCTGCCTTGTGCCCCAGAGGTAGAAGCTCCACACCACTCGCACTGCCTGGCCTGTGTTTCCTCTCTTCCATCCTTTGGATTTCCTTAAGTGAAAGTATAATGTTTTCCTGTGTCAAACTGCAGGAGGGTTTGTGGTAACCCTGATTAGTCATCAGAGGTTCCAGAAAGCAGACAATTTGACTGGTCTCTGAGGCCGACTGGAAGGGGCTAACTCTAAATGAACCTTTGGAATCTGCTGTCATCTCCAAGTAGTGTCTGAACTGAGTTGAATTACAGGCCAGCCCACTGGCGTCTGCTGGACCACTGACTGCTTGCTTGCGGGAGGAAGGAACCTCTAAATCCCTACACATAAGGTGTCCCAGAATTGTGGTAACCGTGGAGAAAATAGAAGGACCCAAATCTAGTGTAAGCTTCATCCTTGGAGAGAGTTTCTTTTAGTCTCCTTGTTTTAAGCTCAGCCCTCCCCCATCTCCTCTAGGCAAATATGAGGTACTTGGTTTCTTTCCTGCTTGTATTGCTGCAAAAGAAGTAGATATTATTTACATATTTACACTACACTTCTTGGGTATAGTTATGTTTCCAATGTCATCAAAAGGCTTACATTGTGATAGGGTTTTAAAACAATGATTTTATGTGCATTACATGGCAGGATAGCAAAACAGCAGAGTAAAAACCAAATGCTCATCATAAGGAAGTATGTGCATTTACAATGAGTTTTAAAAGCAGCACTCAGGGCTGGAGAGATGGCTCAGCGGTTAAGAGCACCGAATGCTCTTGCAGAGGACCTGCGTTCGATTCCCAGCACCCTCATGGTGGCTAAGAACCGTCTTTGACTCCAGTTCCAGGGGAATCCGACGCCCTCTTCTGACCTCCGTGGCATTGCACGACACGAGAGCACCAACCTACATGCAGACAGTACACTCATACACATAAAAATAATAAATAAAATTTAAAAAAAATAAAAAGCAGCACTCTATGGACCCTGAGAAAGGACAATTTCAACTTAATAACACTGGATCACAGCCTGCAAATGTGACACATAACACAGCATTGCTGAGCATGTGCTTAGCTATGCACTGAGACCTAGGAAATAACATGGTCCCTCCATGTGGACAGAAACTTCAGAGGATCAGGGGATGGTCAAAGATATGATCATGGCCTTGCAGGGCTATTGTCAATACATTGTGTCATAGTTGGAAGGAAATACTTCTTTTTCTAGTAATGTTTACTTCTTTTCAGGGTTCTCTTTACCCTTCTAAAGTTCACAGTGCGCTTCCCATCCAGAGATCTACATTAAAAAAGAAAAACAGCCACCAGCAAATTTTTGAAACCATAGAGAGGGCTAGAAAGATGGCTCAGCAGTTAACGGTACTGGTTACTCTTGCAAAGGACCTGGGTTTGACTCCTAGCACCCACATGACAGCTTACAATCTGTAATTCCAGTTCCAAGAGATCTGATACCCTCTTCTGACATACACAAGCATTGCACAACATGGGTGCACTTACATACATGCAGACAATACACTCATGCACATAAAAAATAAAAATAATAATTAAAAAATCCATAGCAAATATTGGATATTATATATCCTATGTTTTCCCCATACATACATACCTGTGATAAACTTACCTCTTCACCTAAAAGAACCCCTCACAGCTTCTGTGTGGCATACCTGATCCCTAGCCTGTCAGCCCTTGGGCTTTGGAGTTACTGCTACACAAAGCAAGGGCCACCTGCACAAAGTACTGATACCCTAAAGCAGTTGATCAGGTAGCTAAAGCTTACCAACCATAGGCAGGATAGACAATATGAGTATACTAGACAATGGGTGATGACTCACACCCAGTAGGACAAAGTGGAACAGTGGAAAGAGTGCAGGATAGTTTTAGTGTCAACTTGACATACCTGGGTAGAGGGAGCCTCAACTGGGGTAATTGCCTCCATTGGACTGGCCTGTGACTATGTGGGGCATTTTCTTGATTTTTGAGTGATGTGGAAGGGCCCAGTGCACTGAGGGCAGTGCCACCCCTAGACAGCTGGTCCTGTATTATAAGAAAACAGGTTGAGCACTGGCTAGGAGAACAAGCCAGTAGGTAGCGTTCCTCCATGGCCTGTGCTTCAGCAACTGCCTCCAAGCTCCTGCCCTGAGTTCCTACCTCAGGCTTCCTCAGTAGTGAATTATGACCTGGGAGATGTGAGCCAAATAAACCCTTTCCTCCTCAACTTGGTATTGGTCACAGTGTTTAGTCACAGCAATTGAAATCAAACTAGAACAAAGCATGAGTTTTGATGATGGTACTCAGAATGCCATGCAGTTAGAAACAATGGAATTTTTTATTTCCCAAATCTCTAATCTATTATTTTCAGGCTCTGGCTAACCTCAGGCAACTAACTGAAACCATAGAAATGGGTAAGGAGTGGTCACTGTAAGTGGTCAAGGTCTCCCATCTTTAGATCTCTTTATTTTTCTCTTTTTTTAAGCCAATGTCTTATTGAAGCTCTGTGCATTTCACACAAAATTACATTACAAATCAAATCTAAACACGTGTTCGCCTCCATGCCCTCTGTATTAGTCAGTTTTCTGTTGCTGTGATAAAGCACCATGACCAAGGAACTTATAAAAGGAAGAGTTTATTTGAGCTTACGATTGGCGGTTCCAGGGAATTAGAGTCCATTGTGGTGGGAGACGTGGCGGCTGGATCTGGAGCAGCAAACCAAGGGTCACATCTCACAAAGAATACAGGAAACAGAGAGAAAGCAACTGTAGACCATGAGGCTTGTTAAGCTCACTAAGCCTGCCCCCAGTGACACACTTCCCCCAGCATGGCCACACCTTCTAAGACCTTCAAAAATAGCGCCACCAACTGGAGACAAATGTCTGAATATTAACAGCCTATGGGGGACACTCATGCAAACCACCATACCCTCCCATCCCACCAGAGCTCATGCATCCTGCCAAACATGTTTTTCATCTTTTTCTCATTCTCTTTCAAAATTCTCCAAGCAGAAGTTTACTGTTTTGAGCAGAAGTTCACCGTTTCAGTTCTTTGATGCAGTCTTTTCTGTTGTTGTTGTTGTTGTTATTCCTTCCAATATGCATCACTCCAAAATATGCATATATGCATGCCACATATATCATAGGTTTTAGCATCTTCAGCTTTTTTTTATTTAAGCTGAAAGATATGTTTGAAGTCTCCTCCTTGGCAAGCCCAAACCACCATCAATTCTGCCCTTGTGCTCCACACTGGGGTTTTCCCTTCCCATAGTCACTAAATGAGGTCCAATAAGCACCGTGTCCTGTCTTGATCCTCCTATACTGGTCTCCATGATACAGCCTGGGTAGTCCAGGTGGCAGTCTATACTCTGAAGAAGTGGAAACCCCAGTAGTAGTTCAGTCCACAAGCTGGATGAAATATCTCTGTATTTTTCTATTTCTACCTTGCCCTCAGGAACTCAGTCAGAATCATCTCATTTTCCTCTCAGGTCACTTCCAGACTGACATGAAGAAGTGAAGGAGGGGCAAAGATGGCCACTTCTGTGCCCAGGGTGGCACACTGTGATTGGTATCTATTGCTCTCTGGAGCCCACCATGGGTCAAGCAGAGACCAGACATAAGCAGTACCCATTGCTCTGCCTACCTCTTCTTCTATCCTGTCCTCTCATCCTTCCATCAGTTCTTACCATGTCACCTGAAAGGCCCCTGAATGAGTCCTTTGTATAAGAACTTCAGGTTCTGGTTATGAGGCCCTTGACAAAGACATCATCACATGGGCTCAGATTTCTGTCTGCAGCCTGGCCCTTGTCAGGGTGTGAACTCCAGAAGCCCATTGGAATGTAGAGACACCTAAGATCCATGTTGCCCAAGAACCTGCTCTACCAGGCTAGCCTTTGGCTATACTAAAGCAGGCCACCACCAATTACTCAGGAATCTTCCGCCTTGCCTTTCGACCCAACCCACTCTCACTGAATCCCACTTCCACCTTCTCCCTTAAATTCCCAAGCCAGACGCCATTCTGTGCTTGGCTCTCTCTTTCCCCTGAGCCTAGCCCCGGCTACCCTGAATTAAACTTTGCTCCAGAGAGCTTAGACCTGGTGGCCTTTCATTCTGGGGGGAGTGTGCCATAACCTTACATTCTGGTGCCATGACTTGGATTGCCATTTTCCCACCCGTCAGAGCAGCTTCGGGGTAGCTGGTAAGCCAGATACTGAGCACAGGCTACAACAGCACCCACCAGCATTCGGCCAAAGGTACCTTCTCTCCTCTCCTTATCCTACCCTACTCTATTCCCATGTGACTGTGCATGAGAGTTAAGAGTGTGTGTTATGGTTCCACAGCTCTCAGGCTACAGAATCTGAGGGCCCCAACCCACGATTCTGCCGAAGTCGTTTAACCTCATCAAGCACTCATCGCACTCACGATGACCGAGCACGGGGTTTACATGTGTGGCCCTCACAGTAAGACTTCCAAAATCGCCTCGCAGGCAGCTGGATGGACGGGCACCTGAGTGAGGGGAGAGTCAATCTCCCACCCCTACCTTCTGTGTAACCCTTCGTGTGTTCTGCCCCCCTCTAGCTGCCCCCTCTGCCTCGACATTTCCTGTCCTAACTACTGCTTTCCATCTGCCTTCCCTCCAATCCTCTCTTTCCATTCTTTTTAGCCTCCCATTCCATTATAGCCGTTCCCTTTTGGATCCCTGAGTGCAGGCAAAATCAGGGATTCCCCCCAATTTTTCCCATCCAGATTGCTGTCTATCTACCAGGATGCTGGGGACAGAATCTTGACCCAAATTTTGGCCTCCTCTGTGATTTTGGGATGCTAAATTCACAGACCTGCAGGCCCCAATTTCAGAGACTCCCACACTGGTCACACGGACCTGGGGTCTCTGAGCACCCACTTAGAACTAGGGTGGACACGCCTTAGCACACGGGTGGGTGCTTTCTGAGACTAAAAACAATCCATTTCCTTCCTACAGACCTCTTTTCTCTTTCTCTCTCCCTCTCTTCCTCTCCCCTCTTCCTCATCCTCTGACCCGTAATATGGGAGCCTCACACTCTAAAGGAGAGGCCCTGGGCCTCACACCCTTGGAGTGTCTCCTACACTCTTTAAGAGAACTCAACCTCTCCAAGGCTCTACTATCTGGCCAGGATATCAATTAGCTAACAATATTGCCTGGCCTGAGACAGGTACCTTAGATCTCCAAATTCTCAGCTTCCAGAGACTCCTGCCAGCGCTCTGGTAAATGGTCAGAATGCTTGTATGTACAGGCATTCTTTGCCCTTCGCTCATGTCCCTCTCTCTATTCCTCTTGCCACCCCCATCAGGTTCTCCTTGCCAAATCAGCAACACCCAGGTTCGGGTCACAGACAACTAAGGAAGACTCCCATCGCCCTCCCTATACACTAGACCAGAACTCCACCTCCGCTTTTGACCTTGGGTGGCCAACCTAGGCTCTCCTCTGTGCCTCACTCTATGTGCCTCTCTCTGTCCCCATCCCACCCCTCTCTCTCTGCCCCCTTCCATGCTGCCTGGTCCCATGTGTCAGCAGGCGGCTCTCGCTGGCAGTCCCACATGGAAGTAAAGCATGTTCCTAGAGTGACCTATGCCTCATGTGCCTTTTTATTGTTTCCTGCTTTTTTATACTTAATATTATTGGTGCCGTGATGTGCTGTAACCTTACAGCCCTTACTCCTGAACTTGGAATCGCTATGTTACCACTCCTTAGATCGGCTGACAGCTCTGCACCTCCTGGAACTTAATGGGGAAGGAAGAGAGAACCAGAGGCAGTTGCATATGAAGTTGTGGATGCCATTTTCTCAAGACTGTCTCTGGGCCAGGATTCTAGACTTCTCCATGCATTTGTGAATTATAAGGCAGACCTGTTAACTTGTAAGTTGGGTCAAAGTCCCAGAATCCACCATTCATGAAACTCAGCACATTCACAGAGAAGCCGATGACCTACCAAGCCTCTGTACCTGCTGCTCTCCCAACGCATGTCCTGACCTTGCCCACGGCACCAGCCTCACAAGCCCCCCCCCTCTCCTTCACACAAGCTCAGCACTGCCTGACTCCAGGATCTTTGCACTTTCTCTTCCCTCTAAGTACAGTCCCTTTCCTTGCCATCAGCATAGCTTGCTGTCTCTTTTCCGACATGTCTTTTCTTTTTTTTTAATTTTCATTTTTTATTGATGCTTTGTGTATTTCATACATCATTTTCTAATCCAGTTCAGGTATATTTCCCTTTCCCTTCCCCCACCCCACCCCATCCCAGATCATGCATTCTGCCATAACTGTCCTGTATCTTTCTCTCAGTTTTTTTTTTCATTTTTTAACATTAAGTAATAATTTATGAGTACAAGCATCCTTCATGTAAAACCAATTTGCAAGCAGTTGTGCCCAAACCCACACAGCCCATGGGTCCCACCACCCAGAAGGGGGGGATCGTATGTTCAATCAAGTTGATCAAATGAGTGTCCAGACTATACTGCTGTAGTTTCACCATTCACCCCAATTGCAGCCCTTACATTCTACCTTGCCCCCTCTTCCGCAGATTGTTCCCTAGGCTTAGAAAAGGGGCACAGGTGGATGAGAAGCGGAACAGTCTACTTTCTCTGGAGCTGTTGTCTTGGTCTCTGGTCAATTCTGGCTGTTTCCTTTCATGGGCAGACAGTTTGTCCAGGAATAACCTTTTGATCCTACTAATGAAGCACAAGCAATTAGATATATAGGTATCTAAACAGTACTAATTGCTATGGTAGGTTACTTTGGTATAGACAGAGATGTTTGGATGGTGTGTTAATCCATGAATTACATTTTTTCTGTTAGATATGACAGGGTCTTACTGTGGCTTATAACATCTCCTAACCATTAGAGGATGTAAGCTTATTCCTCCAAGGAGAGAGCTAATAGCCAATTAGATTTGGGATATACAGGCATATGGCTGCCACTGCTGCACAGTATTTCCAGGCAGGTGAAGTGTAGCTGGTGCTGATGGAGGAGTCTTGCTTGACTTAAGGAGACCTATATTTGCTTTATTGGTTTAGTGGCCTTTGATAACACTCTCTCTGGTATTCCAGAGACTAACTGTGCACTTGCAAGTGCAGTCTCAATACATCTTTCCCATGTTAATATCAGGTTTTTGCCAGCAGGGCTTTATCTCCTCTCTTCTTGCAGGTATCCCAGTTTAGAGGCAAGGAACCTTTACCTTTTGTGGGGGCTTGGATCCCCTGGCCAACATCTCCTTGGTAGAATAATCCATTGCTGATGTCAGAGCTCCTGTATTAATATATTTTGCTCAAGTGCATAGCTTAAGGAGACTTTAGTGTTATATTTGGTTCTGAACAGAGCCTACACGTCTTTTCTTAAAACCACTTTCACAGACCCTCTCAACCTTCCATCCATCCAGAAACTACAATGCTCAGCTCTTCCTTTGCTTTATTTTACTAGTTGATATTTACAACCACCAAACTCCTGTCTGATTTGTTTGTGTAAGTTGCTCCTGGCCCAGTCCCTCTCTCTATAGGGCAATCTTCAGGAAGACCAGGATTCTTGTGCAGTTTATTTGTAGCTGCTCCTGAGTAGCTGGACCAGTGCGTGGCACATAGTAGAAGCTGAGCATAGCTGTTGACTGGATGAATTTCTGACAAGCACAATCTAACTTCCCTGTGGCAGGTTGACAAATCCCTTATCTGACATGCTTGTGACCAGAAGTAGTTCACATTCTGGATTTGATTTCAAATTTTGATACAAAAATATAATGAAGTCTCTTGAGATTAGAATCCAAGTATAAATACAAAATCCATTTTTATTTTATATAGACTTTTACTCTTCATGTACAGTCAGAATCTAATTTTATACAACTTTTGTGTGCCTTTTTTACTTGTAACCTATTACATGAAGTCAAGAATAGAATTTTCTTTTCCTTCCCTTGGCACCCTCCCTCCCTCTCTTTCTCTCTTTCTTATTCCTTCCTTCTTTCCTTCCTTCCCTCCTTCATTATATATTTTCTTTTTGTGGCGCTGGGACTCAAACTTGGCCTCTTATGTACTAAGCAGGTACTCTCCCACGGAACTACACCACTGCCCCCAGGAAATCTTTTCTGAGACAGAATCTCACTATGTTATTGGCAGAGCTGGCCTTGAACCCAGAGGTTCAAATGATTCTCCTATCTCTGTCTCCTGGGTAGCTTGATTAAAGGCATGGCCCATAGTTCCCAGCTCTGAAATGTGTGGCATCATGTGATGGGTATTTTGGAATACAGGGTAAGGAGGCACAACTTGACACTGTCACCGTCAGCAACCCAGGCCAAACCAGGGTTTGTGGTTCTGATGCTGAAGATAATTTCAGGAGTAGGTAGGTGATGAAGTAGAGTTGGAGATTTTACCTCTTAATATAGTGTTAAGCACATTTATTAAGCACATGGAACAGGAAAAGAAGAGGTGCTAAAAAGGAAGCCACGCCCACAAGCACCAGAGCATGCCACATGACGATAATCAGCAGTTCAGTGTTTATAGTGTCCTATACAGGGTTTTGATGGGCGTGAAGTCACTAGTTTAGCACCTGGCAGGATTACTGGTAATAAGATAAAAATCTAGCCCACAGGGAATCAGGAAGGTAGGGTATCTTACTGTAAACAGTTTTATTGAAACTCTTGAATAATGCCTGATAAAAGGACTGGGGCTCTACCCAAGGTCATGCACATTTAGATCTGAAGCCTGAGTCATTACTATTTTACCATAAAACATCTGTTTGTGAAAGGAATGTTAACTCTATTTTGGCAGACTTTCTGGGAAATGCTGATTGTGCTGGAGACTTTTCTTCTCAGTTGGTCAGGGACTTTAATGAGAGTTCAGGAAGACAGGTTCCTCTTCCTCCCCACATTTGACCTGTCTTTCTATCCTGTCTCAGTGTCAGAACTTAAATTCAAATTCTTAGATTAGGAATACTCAACTCTTATTTAATCTGTGGTCACACTCCCAAGAATGCAAAGCAGTGAGGCACATGGAAGCGACATGAACACAGTGCTTTCTACATGGAGTTTTCCATCATGTCAGGAAAACAGACATTTATCAAATAATCACAAAAATATGAGTATAAACTGTGGGCAAAGTGATGAGGACGAAATCCAGGATGCCAACCAGGTATATGAATGAGGGCTCCAGAGCCAAACGGTGAAGTTGCCAGGAGGCGTCTGCCAGGCCATGACCCTCATATCCGAACCCAGCTTTCACCCACATGGAGCCACGAGAGTTCAGTGCGGACGTGTGCCCTTCTGAACACATTTTGAACACAGAGGCACGCCTTTGCTCTCTCCCCAGTGGAAGCCATGTAGAGAATAACTCATAAAAGCAGCATGAGGGGAGATCTAGTCAGGGGCCAGGACTTCACACTGATAAACGATGAGGCCACTAAGTGAGTGTGGTTGATTGAGGTACTGCAGTCAGATCCAGTCACAGCAGTATTGGTAAAGACGGTGAGAATCCTGAAGCCCTACCCCCACCGGCATTAATGAGGGCCTCCCTTCATCAGGGGTGTCAGTGAAGGCCCAGAGGGAAACCCGGACTTTGACCTTTATCTAGTGATTAAGAGGTAAGCTGCCACTTCCCATGCCAGCAGAAAGCCAGAAGAAACTTGCTTAAGACTGAAATAAGATTCAGTCTTATGACCTAGCTCCCAGTAATCTAAATAAACAAGATTCTGTTGGAAATCAGGTCTCATACCAAGAACTAGGGGTAAAAAAAAATCTGAATTTAAATGAGAATGGACAATGAACAGGTTTTAACAACAAGAAGAAACACAAGTTAGAATTATAGCACAAGGACTTTAAAGCAGCCATCATGGAAATGCTTCAGTCAGCAATTACAAACACACCTTAAAAACATAACCTCTCAGCACAGAAACAAAAGATATAAAGAAGAGCTAAATGAAAGCCTGAGAAAATAAAAATACAGCAATAAAAATGAAAAGCTCAAAGAAAAGGCTCAAAATACAGAATGGAGAAGATAACATATAGAATCAAAACCTGAAGACAAAAGAAAAATTACATAATCTAAACAACACAGAAAAGACTGAAAAATGTTCAGAGCCTCAGGGACCTAGTGGTGCTAGTAAAAGATCTCATATTCACATTATCAGTGTCTCAAAGAGGGATAAACATCATTATGGATCTAAACAGGAAGAGTAATTGCCGTGCTGGAGGGATGGCTCAGCAGTTGGGAGCCTCACAGAGGACGGAGTTCAGTTTCCAGGATCCATATTGGGCAGCTCACCCATAACTCCAGCTGCAGGAGACCTGACACCCTCTTCTGGCCTCTGTGGGAATACACACCCATGTAAATAGAAGTAAAATACATCTTTTGAAATAAAGGAACTGCTGTAATTTTCCCACATTTGGCAAAAGCCAAAATCATATAGATACAAGAAGCCCAGAAACAAACTGAAGCACAACTGTACAAAGAAACAAACTTCTAATATGCACAACCAGTGTCTATGAGTCTCGTGGAAACTGGGCTGAGTGCAAAAGAAGGAATACAAAAGACAGTGTACTCAGGTTCCACTCTGGTAATGTTCCATAATGACATAACTGTAGACATGGAACACATATCAGTAGTTGCCATGGTTAAGGATCAGGAATGAGGGATATAAAGAGTATGTGAACCATACACAGGGACCTCAATAGACTTTGGATGCTAAAAGAACTCAATAAATTATGGTAAACACCTGACTCTACATGTGATAAAATGACAGAATTAAGTGCTTATACTACCTAGGCCAGTATTGTTCCATTAGTATAAGATGCAGTTGCTCAAAATATAACCTTGTGGGGAATTTGGGTGAGGGTTAAGTATGTGGGATCGCTCCAGACCATATCTGAAACATCCTTTGAATCCATAAATACTTAAATTAAAAGATAATTTTAAGTAAAATATTTAAGTAGGTGATCAATGTCACCATTGGCAAAAGCATAAGACCCGTGCCAACTCAGTCAGATAAGGACCCAGAGTGCTGCAAGGGAAATGGATGATGACCCAACCCTAGCCTGAGAACTGTTGGAAACTGGTTATGGCTGTGCCAGAGAGAGTGCAGCTTCTTTAGGATCTCTAGATAGGCTGAACAGACTCCAGTGGATGAGCTTGACCTAAGGATGTCTGGGTAAAATGCTTGACCGAATGGCAGAAGGTACGGAAGGCAGAGTGCATGAGGCCGGGGGGCGGGGTGCACGAATGGGGGAGGGGATCTAAATTTGATTAAGAACTGTTGTATGAGGGGCCAGGTGTGGTGGTTCATGACTTTAATCTCAGCACTCAGGATGCAGAGGCAGGCAGATTTCTGTGAGTTCAAGGCCAGCCTCATCTACAAAGTGAGTTCTAAGCCAGCTGGAGCTACAGGGAGACCCTGTCTCAAAAAATCCACAAAAAAAAAAAGAACTGTTGTATGAAATGTAAAAAAGCTCAATAAAAAGATATCAAAAAAAAAAAAAAAGTTAAGGCCGTGCATGGTGGTGCATGCCTTTAATCCCAGCAATCTGGAGGCAAAGGCAGGCAAATCTCTGTGAGTTCAAGGCCAGCCTGGGGCTACAGGGAGAACTTTACTCAAAAAGACTAAATAAATAAATAAATAACATTTTAGTATGTAATGAAAACACAAAGTATATGAATTAAATTCCTTTGACACGGGCAAGGTGCTAGCACAGTGCCTTCAAGATATAACATGTTCGTTAATTTCTTAAGACTAAAAATACGGGGCTGGAGAGATGGCCTAGCGGTTAAGAGCGCAGACCGCTCTTGCAGAGGACCCGGGTTCGAACCCCAGCACCCACACACCCACATGGCGGCCGAGAACTGTCCAGAACTCCAATTCCAGGAGAACTCCAGTTCCAGGGGAATCCGACACCCTCTTCTGACCTCCACGGCATTGCACGAAATGGGTGCACAGACCTGCATGCAGACAATACATTCATACACATACAGTAATAAAAAAAAAGATTAAAAATACTTGTGTGCCCACACCACCTGAGGACCATGTGCACCAAGCACCTCATACAAGTATTCTCTTTCCACCACCCATTGACATTCCCCCACCCCAGAATCACATGGGACTGTATCTCACAGATAATACTTGGCAGCTTCCAATACAGCCCTGCCACTTTATGTCCAGTAGAGTCGAGCTCCTCAAACAGTAGTGCTGTCCAACTGCCAACCCTCGTTCCTGCCACCTGAGGATGGTAGAAAGCTGCACACACAGACTTGAGGACCACTGGAGCCCCCACCTCCCACAGGCTACATGCCCAGATGCACACACAGACTCAACTTGACCACTTGACCACTGGAGCCCACACCTCCCACAGGCTACATGCCCAGCTGCACACACAGACTCAACTTGACCACTTGACCACTGGAGCCCACACCTCCCACAGGCTACATGCCCAGCTGCACACACAGACTTGAGGAACACTGGAGCCCACACCTCCCACAGGCTACATGCCCAGCTGCACACACAGACTTGAGGAACACTGGAGCCCACACCTCCCACAGGCTACATGCCCAGCTGCACACACAGACTTGAGGAACACTGGAGCCCACACCTCCCACAGGCTACATGCCCAGCTGCACACACAGACTTGAGGAACACTGGAGCCCACACCTCCCACAGGCTACATGCCCAGCTGCACACACAGACTTGAGGAACACTGGAGCCCACACCTCCCACAGGCTACATGCCCAGCTGCACACACAGACTTGAGGAACACTGGAGCCCACACCTCCCACAGGCTACATGCCCAGCTGCACACACAGACTTGAGGAACACTGGAGCCCACACCTCCCACAGGCTACATGCCCAGCTGCACACACAGACTTGAGGAACACTGGAGCCCACACCTCCCACAGGCTACATGCCCAGCTGCACACACAGACTTGAGGAACACTGGAGCCCACACCTCCCACAGGCTACATGCCCAGCTGCACACACAGACTTGAGGAACACTGGAGCCCACACCTCCCACAGGCTACATGCCCAGCTGCACACACAGACTCAACTTGACCACTTGACCACTGGAGCCCACACTTCCCACAGGCTACATGCCCAGCTGCACACACAGACTCAACTTGACCACTTGAGGACCACAGGAGCCCACACCTCCCACAGGCTACATGCCCAGCTTCACACACAGACTCAACTTGACCACTTGAGGACCACGGGAGCCCACACCTCCCACAGGCTACATGCCCAGCTGTACACACACACAGACTCAACTTGACCACTCGAGGACCACTGGAGCCCATACCTCCCACAGGCTATATGCCCAGCTGCACACACACACACAGACTCAACTCGACCACTCAAGGATCACTGGAGCCCATACCTCCCACAGGCTACATGCCCAGCTGCACACACACACAGACTCAACTTGACCACTTGAGGACCACTGGAGCCCACACCTCCCACAGGCTACATGCCCAGCTGCACACACACACAGACTCAACTTGACCATTCGAGGACCACTGGAGCCCACACCTCCCACAGGCCTACATGTCCAGCTGCCCAAGATCTGCCATCTCTACCTTGGGTTACCAGAACCTACTCAACATAGAGCAACTAAGTTGGAGAACCACACCAAAATGAAGCAGAGGAGATGGCCAGCAAGGGGCGTGCTGTTCAGACAGACAGTAACAGAGTCTCAGAAGTCTAAGGATAAAACCTCAATACAAGTTCCACAAAAGAAAACAAGGTCTCAACCCTCTTATAGTGCAATCGTCTCCTGCATAATTCTACACACCTGCACTGAAGTGAGAATGATGATTTGAGCAAAACAAAAATGCAGCTAACAAACAACTCCAGATTTTCAAGTCCCAGTGCAGAAGCAAGTGTGACACAATCAACCAAGATGACATGCCCATCCCCAAAGTTACTAAGACTATAATAATGAACCCCAGAGAGAACTTTCTAGATCTTCAGACAAAGACTTAAAAAGAGTGTTACAACTATATCAAACAACTCAAGACAGAAGTAAAGAGCTGAATGAAATATGGAAGTCAGTCCAAGACATGAAAATTGAATCAATGAAGAGCTAGAACTATGGAAATAATGTTGGTAACAAAAACATCAATAAACAAAGTAAAGACTTCAGTGGAAAACCAACCAACAGAATGAATCATATGGGAAACAGAGAGTCAGGGGTAGAAGACAAAGAGGAGGGTCACCAAGTATAGGTCAATGAGAAAAAAATTGAATGTATATGAACAAAAGACAGGAGGCCTTTGAAATACCATGAAAAGACATAGTCTTTGAATTTTGGGTGTAGAAAAAGAATATCATAGTGAAGGAATAGATAATGCTTTCAACACAATCAGAAAAAAATTCCAAAGTTAGAGAAAGAGATGCCTATCAAGATATAAGAGGCCTGCAGAATAGCAAATACAAGCAGAAACGAAAATGATGTGTTACAGTTAAAATAGTAAAATCACATGACATTCCAGAGATGCATATCCTTGCATCTCTGGAACAAAGCTGACTTCATCATGGTGAATGATTGTTTTTGATACATGTCTTATTATGTGGTTTTCAAGTACTTTATTAAGATTTTCTAAATCTAAGTTCATTAAGGATATTGGCCTGTAGTTTTCTTTTTGGTTATGTCTTTACCTGGTTTTGACATTAAAGTAACACTGGCTTTGTAGAAGGAGTTTGGATACTAGCTCTGAATCTTTAGATGTGAATATATATCTTGATGTACAGAGAGTAGAAAAGGACCATGGAGGGAAGATGGAGGAAGAAGCTCAAGAGAGGGGGATAGTAGGACATTTACAAAACCAGCTTAATTGATTGTAATAAAGTTAAAGTGCAAATTAGACATTTGCATTATGGCAGTCACAAAGTTCAGGTACAGAGTCCTGACCCCAGGTGGCCTGGAACCACACACTGAAATCCTGACCCTAGGGGGCCTGGAACCACACACTGAAATCCTGACCCCAGGGGGCCTGGAACCACACACTGAAATCCTGACCCCAGGGGGCCTGGAACCACACACTGAAATCCTGACCCCAGGGGGCCTGGAACCACACACTGAAATCCTGACCCCAGGGGGCCTGGAACCACACACTGAAATCCTGACCCCAGGGGCCCTGGAATCACACACTGAAATCCTGACCCTAGGGTGCCTGGAACCACACACTGAAATCCTGACCCAAGGGGGCCTGGAACCACAGGCTGACATCCTGACCCAAGGGGGCCTGGAACCACAGGCTGACATCCTAACCCAAGGGGGCCTGGAACCACACGCTGAAATCCTGACCCCAGGGGGCCTGGAACCACGTGCTGAAATCCTGACCCTAAAATCCTGACCCTAGGGGGCCTGGAACCATACACAGAAATCCTGACCCCAGGGGGCCTTGAATCACATGCTGAAATCCTGACCCTGAAATCCTGACCCTAGGGGGCCTGGAACCACACACTGAAATCCTGACCCTAGGGGGCCTGGAAACACACACTGAAATCCTGACCCTAGGGGGCCTGGAATCACACACTGAAGATGTTGTACAAAGACCACAGTGTCTCCTTATCACCTTCAATCATGCCACAGTGGTTTTAAAATCATGAGTTTGGTGCTTTTAAAGTCTATAAAGAATTGTATAACTTAGCAAGAAAACAGTCTTATAATTTTGCTAAGGTTGTCAATGTTAAAATACATTGTTCACACAGAATGTCATGGAATTTAGCAAGTTAATTATAAAAATGACATAAAGTATCTAGAACACAATAGGAAAAGCTGAAAAAAAAAAAAACCCCAAGGATTATTGAAGCAGTCACTAAAAGTGGCATCTGGGACTGGAGAGGTAGCTCAGAGGTTAAAAGCACTGACTACTCTTGCAGAGGACCTGAGCTCAGTTCCCAGTACCTACATGGCAGCTCACAACTGCCTGTAACTCCAATTCCAGGGATCTGATGCCCTCTCTCACCTTCCATGAATCATACACACACACACACACACACACACACACGGCATACACTTACACAAATATATACACATAAATAAAAATAAGTCTTTAAAAATGTGGTGTTGTTCTATGCAGCGGTAAAAAAAAAAAAAGACGTTATGAATTTTGCAGGCAAATGGATGGAGCTAGAAGATACCACACTGAGTGAAGTAACACAGAACACAGTCCCAGAAAAACAAAGGATGAATAGTATCCCTCATCTGTGGCTGCTAGCACCAATTACCTAATTGTATGGCAAACTGAGCAACCTTAATGTGATCTGAAAACAACTGTGTTCTTATATTGTAGAATCCCTTAAAAGAATAAACAAATAAAAAAATGTGGTGTTTTGGTCATGCCTTTAGTCCCAGCACTCAGGAGGCAGAAGCAAGTGGATCTCTGTGATCTTGAGGCTAACCTGATCTATATAATGAGTTCTAGGACAGCTGGAGCTACAGGGAGACCTTGTCTCAATCAATCAATCAACCAATCAATCAATAAAAGTGGTGTTTGATCTTTGAGTAGAAAAATAGATCTGTGGGACATAGTTGACTTCAGAAACAAATTCACTCCTTTCTTCAAGCTGTAAAATGGCAAAGGAATTGCACATTATGGTGAAAGAAAGTACTATTTGCCATGGTGTGCCAGAATTGCCCATAAGATATGTGGACAGGAATGAAACTGGATCAAAATGTGTAATGTGAAAATATTCAAATTATATACAATAGCATAATACTTTTGCAGTTACGTCTGAATAATTGAAATAAAACCCAAAAACACTGATAAATCTAACCACTTTAGATTTTTCTGATATTGAAAATGAAAAAATTGGATCTTCTAAAGCACATAAAACAAAAAAGATACTAACCCAGTGTTTGTGAAAAATCCCTAAAAAATCATAAGGAAAGAAATCCACAGAAGAGTGGACTGCATGCATCAAGAGGCACTTCACACGATGGGTCAGTCAGTGGCTGGGAAGGGCAGAAAAAGGTAACTAGGCTTATGATAAACCAGGAAACTTTTTAATTTAAGTTCAAACCGAGTAGCAAGAATGCTGAGCAACGGATCCCCTTTACTGCACTGCACTGATGGCAGAAGTGTGGGCTTGTGTTATAAAGTCAATTTCCTCCTAGTTGTGTTTCCCAAAGAACCATGGCATTTATCCCACAGGTTCTGTTGCAAAAAGTATTTGTAGCAGCCAAAAAAAAAAGCTGCAAGCAATCAAAATGTCCCCAGAGAGAGGAAAAGCTGTGGGGTAACAGAATCGCAGACGTGGGGAGGGAGGGCTAGATCAGCCATGGGTGGCCACACACACTGTAGAAGAACCAAGACAAAGCAGAATGGAAAACTTGTGGAAAAGTGAACATGCAAGATCAGTGTTTACAGAGCATGGAAGTTATTTCACCATTTGATGAGATTGTTTAGACAAACATCCATGGAGTCAACACAAAGGAAAATGGGAGATTTGACCCACAACACATTCAGAACCTTCATTGTCACTGGACAGAAGCAAAGACCATGACTGGGGAGCGTGTCCAAGGCACACTAGGCAGAAGAACCCATCTGATGCTGCAGGTCAGAGAATGTGTTTGTCTTCAGTTTTTCAACCTTATATGTACCATATACAGATAACTAATTAAATAGTTCATAGAAAAAAATAAAAGAAAGAAAAAATGAAAAAAACTCGGGATTGATTTTTGAGACAGATGTGTGTGACTCCTGGTGCCCAGCAGGTAAACCCTGGCAGCATCAGAATAGCCATAAACAAAAATTCTTATTTCATTTGGGTCGGGCAGACTCTTTAATTCCACAATGATTGCAGCCATGGAATTCTCTAGGAAAAAGATAGCCTAGTGGTACTATTTGAAGCATAGTCTTATACTTTTTTATTGTTATTAAACTTTTTCCATAAGTCATACAGCATTTCTCAATCGAATCCAGAGTTGCTTCCCTTTCCATGCCCCCCACCCCACCCGAGTCCCTGCACTCTGCCATACATGTCCTGCATCTTTTTCTGAGTCTTTCCAGAGTTATTTTTTCAGTTCTTTTGTTGTTGCTCTCTCCAATTTGTATTGCTACAGTATATATACATATATATATATATATATACACAAATATATATATATATATAAGTATATATGTACATAAGTACACATATCACTTGAATCAGAGGATTTTTTTTTTCCTAAAAGATGTCATGTTTTCCTTAAGGAATACTCGAAGTTTCCTCCTTGGCAATTGCAAACAACCATAGATACTGAACTTTTGCTCCATGGTCCCCCAAATGAACTGACTTACCATTTATTTTCAGACCTTGGGTTTTCGGCACATGATGGAGGGTATGTGTGCATCTTTTAGAGTAATATGGGATTTAAATGGAAAGATGCAAATCAAGAAATATGATATGGAAATAACATACAGTTTGTTCCCAAAGGATACAATTTTAATATAGGTGCAATATAATAGGTGCAACTTAGCCTTTCTGGGTGTTTAAAGACCAAACTTAATGCCCATAGTCTTGTACTTTTTGACAGGATAAACTTTTATATCCATGTACCTGGGTCTTATATGTCTGACTTTAATGCTGTCATTGTGGAAAGAGCAGAAAACAGTGTGCAAAGGAGAAAAATCAACAGGCAATGCTATGTTTTGTCATAAAGAAACTTTGTAAAAGAAAGTTTTCTATTTGAAAGAAATTTGAATTAAACATCTGAAAAAGACTGGCTGTTATTACCTAAGCAAGGACTTCTGCTTCCAGAAACTGTTTCCAAATACTTTTGTTCACACTCACAATTGATTTATTAAAAATAAATTTGCTTTGAGTGTGTGTGGGCGTGGGTGGGGTGTGTTCTTGTGTGTAAGAGTGTGTGTGCATGCATATATGTGAAGACCAGAGATCAGTGCTCCTGTCTTCCTCAGCCTTCTCCATCTTTTTTCTTATCAGAGTCTCTCACTGAGCCTGGAGATCACCTATTCAGCTAGGCTGGCTGTCCAGTGAACTTCGAGGATCTGCCTGTCTCTGCCTACATTGGGATGCAGGGCCATCATACCTGACTTTTTTACATGGATGCTAAGGACTCAGATTCTCATGCTTGGAGGGCAAGAATTTTACTCAGCTATCTCCCCATCCTCCAAATTTGCCTTCTTCCCAGCACTAATTCTCCCCTGTCCTCTGCCAGATCCTGTCACTAGCCCCAGAGGTAGATGGGTAGGTCCCACAGCTATTGTAGTCCTTGGGTTATTGAGAGAATTCTTATCTTTCAAGTATCAAAACTCCAGGCAAATTAAATTTAAAAATACTTTGTCTTTCTTCCACTTTGAAGCTTGTCCCTCTCCTAGCTTGGCCCTCATTCAGGGCTGTCTGTGGTCTACCCAAAGTGAGGCTCAGGATGATACAAAGATAATAAATGTACCAGGCTCAGTTGAAACCTCATAAACATTAGTTCTTAGTTCTATAATCTATCTACTATACATGTTACAGAATGACAAGAATTTTTTTTAGTTGGCTCAGTTAGAATGAAGCCCTAGGCCAAGATTAATGAGGTTTAACTGCCTATCCATTTGAAAAAGAGAAGTCAGACTATATATATATATATATATAATATAATATTATATAATTCTATTATTTATATTATATATATATCTGTACCTAACTGTGTATGTGTTTATATATGCATACTTATTATATCTAGTTTGATTCTATGTATCCTTTATGGTAAGTCACTTTATTGGACTCAAATTCTTTGTCATGTAACTTTGGAATTTCAAAGACTATTTCCATGGCCCTTAATCCTTAGCATGGTCATAGATGTGCTTAGGCCAGGGAAATATTGCAGGCTTGATACCAGCTTGATAAAAACATTTGCAATATCCATTTACCCTCATGTGCCTAGCTATTGTCATGAGAAGACCTTTCCTTGGATAGACCACTGGGACAAGAGGAAAGGCTACATGTGAGCAGAGCTTGTACAGTTGGCATCTCAGCCAACCTAAGGGGCATAGTTTCCACATGACCACGAAATGCACAAACAAGCCTATCTAAGACTAGTCAAGCTTGGGGCAAACTACAAAACACTCGTCCTTAAAATTTAGGAGCTAGAAAAATAGGTAACTGATGTACCTGGTATAGAAATTAGTACTAGAGGTAAAGAACTGGCAAAAGTGAGAATGTGTACAGAATGTGTGCATGTTTGTGTGGGTCTCATTAGTTTTGCTTCTAGGTAGCAGGTTCTAGAGGACCAGAAAAGAGGCAAGGAATCATTTGGCAAAACAATCATCTAAGATAATGGAAAAGACAAGGCGTGATATGATATACCTAACTAATGAAGCCAGCAGGGACTTCCAGGCAAAATAATGACTGAACTCTATAAGAATGGCATAACTTTTAAAAACAAATGACCATGTTTGCAAGAATTTAGATGGGATATAAATACTCTGAGACTTACTGCTGGAAAATCAAATAGTTTCTTATCTCCAACTTCTCCAGCCAAGAAAATACTAACAGCCTAATTGAAAAGGTCAGATCCAAGAGTGTTGTCAGTAAGAATGGCCTTAGGTGAAACCCAGCCAAAGACGCAGCCATGAGTCTATTTATGAAGACCTCAGAAAGAATCCAGCTAATGCCTTGTTACATCCTCTGAGCTGAATGGACGACCTCTAGGACTCCTCAGAGCATTGCCTGCAGCAGCCCAACATCCCCCAGAGCAACAGAGGTGTGGAAAGACAGGCTCCCCAAGAAAGCAAAAGTAGATTTGATAGTAGAAGGCAATGAATTCAGATACACTGCAAGTCCACAAAATATGGGACAGCTGTGTAGGTAAATGTGTCAACAGCCCAGACACAGTCAAGTAAGAGACTACGAAATGTGAAGACACCTTTAGAATGATCATTTTCATACCTAAGTAACAGGTTGAAAACATTGTTCAGTGGGCTTGTTTCCCAGCTCCCTCTTCAGATTTGGCCAAAATAGCTGTAAAGCAGGAAGAACCTCAAAGGGCAGAGCCAAGGGCCATGGGAAGCAGTGGACTCTCCAGGGAACAGAACTGGAATCTTCAGGAGGGACCCATCCCTGCACATGACCGGGAGCCTGGGCTCTGGGGTCTCCGCAGAAATTCAGAACTTATGTCAAACAGCAGTGTCAATGCTTCTTACTCCTTGTGTTTTGAATAAGCAATGATTACATAGATGCTTCCTCATCATCATGACAGCATGAGAGGAGTACGTGGCCTCTCTGCCTCACTTGGAGATAAATGCTACTAGACTAGCATCAACCCAGAGTCCAAGGAGGAATAATTAATTTTAAAAAACAGATGTGGGGGCTAGAAAAATGGCTCAGTGGTTAAGAGCTCTTGGAGAAGAGCTGAGTTTGGTTCTCAGAACCCACATAGCAAGTAACAACCATCCATAACTCCAGTCCAGGGGATCTGACCTCCATGGGCATTGCATGACATGGGTGACTTACATTCATGCAGGCAATACACTCATACACTTAAAATAAAAATAATAAATTAAACAGTTTTAAAAACATGTGTTGATGAGCCTTTGGAAGGCCTTAAGACCTGGCCAGCAGTTTATGACACAGGCAAAAGAACAAAACAAAGAAAAAACAGAGAGTTATAGGTGGTCCCTGCCATACCCCAGGCTACAGACAAGGTCTCCAGAGGTGAAAACCACCTCAGCCACTTTCTTAAAGAGGTAACCAGGAGCATCTACAGGTGAAGACCAGACAGAATAAGTGGAAGCCACCCACTAAATTGGAGATTTCCTGGCCATCAATAGATGGTAATAACCGTAAGAACTGTTTGAGCTTGAGTAAGTGGACACTAGAACCAGACTCCCTCAGCTACCAGTGGTCCCCAAGAATATCAGAAGCAATGAAAGTTGGCCAAGGGGAATGGAGACTGAATGATCCAGACACAAAGGACTGAACTTAATCTAGGGTAGGCCACTTCCTCCCCTGAGTGTGGTGTACACATTTCTTCCATGGGGCAGGGGATTGTTGTCCTGCCCACAGCCTTCTCAACAGCCAGATGTCACATCTGGAGGGACATGTGCTGAGGCTGCAATGCAGTGCAGCCAAGTCTGATAACGCGAGGAAGGTGGGAGTAGGAATAGCCCAAGGGGTCGGGCTTGTTTCCCGTGACCTGTGCCAAACTGAGCATCTCCAGCTGCCCACCAGGCTCATCAGGGATGACGAGATGCATGGAAGATCCGAAAGCTCAGCCCAGGATAAAGAAGTGGGACGACTGAGATAAAATGACTACACATTACAGGCAGCTAAAGAAGGTAGTGCTGGGCTGGAGAGATGGCCTAGCGGTTAAGAGCGCCGACCCGCTCTTACAGAGGACCCGGGTTTGATCCCCAGCACCCACATGGCGTCCGAGAACTGTCCGAAACTCCAATTGCAGGAGAACTCCAGTTCCAGGGGAATCCGAGACCCTCTTCTGACCTCCGCGGCATTGCACGACACGGGTGCACAAACCTGCATGCAGACAGTACATTCATACACATACAGAAATAAAAAATAAAAAAAATAAAAAAAAAAGAAGGTAGTGCTTCCCCATCCATGCCACTGCACACAGCACTGATCCTTTGTTAAAGATGCAATAAAAGGGCCTGGAGACATGGATTCGCAGTTAATCCAGAGGTCCTGGGCTAGATTCCCAGTGCTTACATGGCAGCTAACAACCATCCAAAACTCCAGTTCCAAGGGATCCAGTGCTCTCTTCCCACCTCCACAAGCACTGCACAACATGGGTGCACCTACCTACATGTAGACAATACACATAAAATACACACTCAAATGCATAAAATAAAAATGATTTTTTAAATGTAGTAAAAGTAATAAGATCTTTTCATACTGTAGTAGAGCTTGTGACATTTCTTTTCTAGTGTCCCCTTAGCCACTCAAGACCATATGGCACTTACTTGAAATGGTAACAGTGGGCCTTCAGTAATCCTGCCCACTCCCTGTAAAAAGAGTTATGTTACATAAAGCCAATGCTTAAAGAGATTTGTAAAAATATGTAAATGACAACAGTTAAACCTACACAAAGACACTCCCGTGAATGGAAAAGAACCTTCCCAAAAGCCAAATGGTTTTTGTATAAAAACTCAGGCAGTATAAGAGGAATCAGGGATCCTGGCAGTCTAGGAGACACTGGCCAAAGAAGCCCAAAGCTTCCTGTCCTGGTTAGCCTTAATTTTCAACTGATAGAAGCTTCAGTTGAGGGATTTCCTACTCCAGGTCATCCATGGGCTTGTCAATGGGGCACTGTCTTGATTATTCATTGATACAGGAGGGCCCAGCCCACTGTAAGTGGTGCCATCCTAGGCACCTGGTCCTGGGCTGACTAAGTAAGCTAACTGAGCATGAGCCTGTGAGTGAGCCAGTAAGCAGTTCCTCCATGGTTTCTGCTTCAAGCTTTGCCTTAATTTTCTGAGCTGAGTTCCCTCAGTGATGGACTGTGATCTGGAAGTAGAAGCCAAATAAACTATTTCCTCTCCAAGTCAGAATGTTGTATCACAGCAAGAGAAAGAAAACTAGAACAGCCTTCACAATGATAAGGCTATTATTCTGCTGCTGTTGTTGCTTGGTAGAACTAGATGGCAGGACTCTCTTGCTAAAGACAAAAAATACATAGAAAAATCAACCTGGATCTGAAGTGGAAGCCTCCTTCCCGCTGGGTAGAATTCATAATCCTGGAAGGCACCATGCTGGCTGGCAAGGGAGAATCATTAACAGCCCTGCTTGGCCTGAACACTACATTATCAAAAGGCCAAAGAAGATTCAACTAAAGGTTCTGCTAGTGGCACAGGCTATTTGGGTACAATCAGCTGCATTCCTGTTGGATCTAAGGGCCACTGGACAGAAGGGAATTCTTATCTGGTCCTATATACCAGGACAGAAACCTGTAGCTTGGTCAGAGGCCCTAGTAGGGAAACAATTACTATTGTTTTTGTTTTTTGTTTTTTTTTTTTAATTTAATTTTTTTTATTGATGCTTTGTGCATTTCATACATCATTTTCCAATTCAGATCAGGCATTTTTCCCTTTCCCTTCCCCCCCACCCCCACCCCATCCCAGATCATGTATTCTGCCATAACTGTCTTGTATCTTTCTCTGTTGTTTTTTTTTTTTTCCTTTTTTAGCTATAAGTGATAATCCATGAGTACAAGCATTCTTCATGCAAAACCAATCTACAGGCTGTTGTGTCCACAACAGCCCCACCATCCAGTGGGGGGTGACATGTTGTTTGTTCAATCAAGTTGATCAAAATGAGTGTCCAGACTACATCGCTGTAGTTTCACCATTCATCCCAATCGGAGCCTTTACATTCTACCACACCCCCTCTTCCGCAGGTTGTTCCCTAGGCTTAGAAAAGGGGGACAGGTGGATGAGAAGTATAACAGTCCACTCTCTCTGGAGCTGTTGACTTGGACTCTGGTCAATTCTGGCTGTTTCCTTTCATGGGCTGACAGTTTGTCCAGGGGTAACCTTTCGATCCTACTAATGAAGCACAAGCAATTAGATATATAGGTATTTAAGCAGCACTAATAGTTATGGTAGGTTACTTTGGCATATAGGCATATTGTTTTGTTAAACAGATTAACAGTTAAATGCCTGTGAAATTGCCTTCTAAACATTTGCACTTATGCCCATAAATCATTGTTGTTAGCAGCTGCAATAGGTTATAAAAGAGAAGTTTCTGTAAATGATAGTAGACACCAAAGACTAATAAACACCAGTTAAGTCCCTGAGAACAAGTTCTGCTGCTGTTGAATAGTGGACCAGGGCTTACTGAGCCTCAGATTAATATCTACATCACACCTGAATATAAGAGCCAGAGGGAGAGGCAGAATGTGACATAATAGTTACCTTGAGTTGAAACATTCCATCCTGGAGATGGATCCTTAAGACTAAGGAAGTTATTTCTAAAGGAAGCCTCATTATGACTGAGGAAGTAAACAACCTACATATCTAAGAAAACATCTACCACTTTGTGACTCATCACCAGGGTTGGGGCGGACTGTTGTGGATGCAACTGCCTTTGAGTCATCCATAATTCTGTAGCAGGCCATCCCCATACTCCTCTAACCAACACGGTAAACTCATGGCTTCACCAAGTTGGACTTTGGTGGTACCATTATTTTAGTGTGCTGTCAGTTTTCTATCTGGAGCGATAGACATTATGTTTATGAACACCCAAGAAAGGCGTCACATACCACCATCAATAGTCACTCTGCATGCAGCAGGCACTCTGGCGCATGCCTTTAATCCCAGCACTTGGGAGGCAGAGGCAGGTGGATCTTTGTGAGTTCAAGGCCAGCCTGGTCTACAGAGCAAATTCCAGGACAGCTGGGGCTACAGGGAGACCCTGTCTCAAAAAGACCAAAATAAAAAAAAAAGAAAACAGGGTGCCAAGGCTTTCTTATGTAGGAAGCCATTTATGATTAGCGAGCCAGCAGAGGTGAGAAAGTTCTCCAAAGCAGAGCCCGGAACAAAAGAGACCCATCCTCTGCTACTCCCTCGCTTTCTTATCTCCTATAGATAGTGACATACATTTTGACTGTAATTTTAAAATGCTAATTAAATACTGTAAGAAGATACAAAAATGGCTGGAATATAAGGGTAGGGGGAATGGTGGGGCTTGACCTCACTTTCTCCCTTTAATGCTGGGAGTGGTTAGAGAGTATAATCTTCATGCAGGGACCTGTATTTCCATAGCAGCATTACATGGATGGCCATATTTCTCCCAACCATGGCTTCGATGAGGGTGGAAATAGATCTTATGACCATAGGAGCAAAGCAAAGTAGGGTTAGGTAGGCCTCCAGCAGCAAGGGCTCGATACCTACTAGGTTTTTAAACCCCCAAAGCAGAGAGACATCCCGCAAAAGATTATCTGGGTTCCAGCCATTTCAGGCTTGGACTGGAACATGAGCAATTCTTTTTATCCAGTCTGTGATTTCTTCTACAACCTTTCTTGAATATATTCCTAAGCAACAGTTACTCAACATGAACTTACAGATTCCCCCTCTTCAGTGACCAGTAACTAGGCTAAGGCCAAGCATCTTTGATAAGTAACATTGCATAACCAGTTTGTTGTTTTGCCAGGATACTGAGGCCCTTGATTTCAACAACTGTATATAACCTGAGGATATGGTTTAGCATATAAATGGAAGTACGATATCCTCAGGTCATGTCTTCTGCCCATATGGCCTTAGTATTGAATTTACCATTGGGAAGGGCATTCCTTGACTTTTCAATCACAGATTTAATTTGTCAGGCTCACCCTTTCTGTGCACATCCCTGGTGTGGTGCATCTGCACTCCCAAATGTTCTGATCTGGCCAAGGGAACTAGAAAAAAGGAAGGACAGTCAGTCTTTAATACACAGCACCTGACCAATCTGGGTGAAGTACAGTACAGGCCATTCTCCTGCTATGTGATGCTTGCCTTGGCATTTTCCCATGCCTGCTGGAAATTTTTTATTTATTATTTTACTTTATGTGTATGAGTGCATCACCTGCATGTGTTTAAGTGCACTCATGATGTGCAGTGCCTATGAAGGTCAGAAGAGGGCATTGGATCACCTGGACCTGGAGTTATAGACAGTTGTTAACTGCCATGTGGGTACCGGGAATTGAACCTTGGTCCTCTGCAAGAGCATCCAGTGATCTTAACCCCTGAGCCATTTCTCCAGCCCTGAGATTTTTTTTTTAATTAGACAAGGGGTGAGAATCTGACTCATTGTGATTTGGGGATCTCCACCATTGGGTTCTTTGGGTGGCTCCTGGTGAAGGAGTCTTAGGTGACCATGAAGGAAATCTAAAGAGGAACAAGCAGTCTCTAGTGAAGCCAGGGCTGCTGCAGAAGCAGACAGTGGACCAGTCCAGGTGTAGCCAAGGCTCTGGCTGCAGCTGGTGGGGTGATGGAGGGGCTATATGGGCTCAAAGCATAGAGTGGCTTCCTCTGGTTCCTTAGAGAAAATAAGCCTCTGAATCCAGCCTACATTCTGAGGACACCATTACCCTAAGTAGGGTTTCCTCTAAACAAGTCTATAACCGTTGTGGAGGAGAAAGGACTATATCTTGCCAGCAGTAAATATAGGGAAATGGGTTGGAGTCCCTGGGTAGAGCCATCCTTTCCAAAGAGATGGCCAGTCTATTTCACAGAATGTCCAAAGATTTCTGGGAGCCAGTTTAATACCATAATTTCCTGAACACCCTCTCTTTAAATTTTCACCATCCACACAGGGCTGTACATTCACTCTGTGCGCCTTCCATTTCTTACCCCTGACAGATGACAATTACGCATGAGAAAGAAAGGCAAGGGTGAATTTGAGTTTCATCTGTCTCCAGCCGTTCTCAGATATTTCAGGTGCCTCTGCATTGGCAGGACTGTACAAGGCCCTGTAAGGATCTCCCTGAGGACAGTCACCCTACGGGGGTTGGGACTCAACACACTTCAAACTTAGGTCAGGTTGGAGCTCTCCCAATATCCATAACACATACACACACACACACACACACACACACACACACACACACACACACACACACATCTCCAGGCCAGCACCCTGAAGTCACTAAGAAATTGTGTTTTCATCTCTTTCCTGTGAGATTACTCAGGCAGTTCCAAGACTTTGGATGTTGATCAAACCTCCCTTCTGGACCACTGTGCTTCTGAAGTCCATGTGCTCCGTCTCTTAAAGATCAAGCATTCTGTTGGCATCCAGGTGAGTTACTGCTCCTGGAGATGCAATCCACTGTCCCCAGTCCTGGAACAGGGCCTACTCCCCAAATGTAATAGGCACTCTCTGAAAAGAAATGGGACCTCAATGCCTTCTTATGCAGGAAGCAGCTTATTTCATGAGTGTGCTAGCACAGGCTAGTTCTCAAAAGCAGAGCCTGGAACAAGAAGGACCCAGCGTCTTCTCTTCTGCTTTCTTCTTGCCTGTAGATAATGACATACATTTTGATTGGTATTTAAAATACTGTAAGAGCATGCAGAATGGCTGAAATACAAGGGGATGTGGAAGAGTGAGGGGTTGAATAGGAGGTGGTGCAGAGTTGCACACACACACACACACACACACACACAGACACCACTCACCCATCGCCACACATAACCACCCTCACCAGCCTCACCACTCAACCCTCAACACCCATCACAATCACTGCCCATCGCTACCTATCACTGTTACTGCCCGTTACCTTTGTCACCCTCAGCACCACTGCCCCCCATCACCCTCACCTTCCTTCACTACTCATCACCTGAACCAATCTCAGCATTCTCAAAACAGTCATCTTCACCATACTCACAGCCCTCACCAGTCCTATCAGTCTCAGCACCCACAATTCTCCAGACCCTTCACCCTCACCACTCATCATCACTCACAATCTACCACTCATGGCCTTTACTGTCCATCACCCTATGACCATCACCACTCTCACTATATTTTACTCACCATAATCACGCACCCTTGGCAATCATTACCACCCCTCACCTTTATCACACTTACCTCATCACATTCTTACCACCACTGGCACCCTCACTGCATTTACCAGCTATCACTTTGACCACATCACCACACTCACCACCCCTCACTGTCCATCACTCTTTTTTTTTTTTATTATTTATTTTTGTATGTGTATGAATGTATTGTCTGCATGCAGGTCTGTGCACCCGTGTCGTGCAATGCCGCGGAGGTCAGAAGAGGGTCTCAGAATCCCCTGGAACTGGAGTTCTCCTGGAATTGGAGTTACAGACGGTTCTTAGCCGCCATGTGGGTGCTGGGGATCGAACCCGGGTCCTCTGCAAGAGCGTCGGTGCTCTTAACCGCTAGGCTATCTCTCCAGCCCTGTCCATCACTCTTAAGAACCTTACCACCCAACACCATCACCACTCTCCTGCTCCATTAATCTCACAACCCCCACTGCCCATCAGCCTCATGACCTTCCAGACCATCTCCATCCACAGCCCTCACCACTCTTCTCCATTGTCACCCATCACCCTCAGCAAACACAGCACCCATCAACCTCACCACACTCACCTCAGCAACCCGACGCCCTGAACACTCCACGTCACCCACACCTTCCTCCACATTCTTATCATTAATTATCCTCACCATACTTGCAAATAATCACCCTTAACACCGAGATCACCAAATTCACTCATCACCCCCCACTCTCCTCTGATTAGCACCTTCACATGCTTACCACCCACAAGCACCCGTCATCCTCAGCACCACTACCCTTACCACCTTTACAACCTTCAGCACAACCATCTTCAACATGCTAGCCACCCTTAACAACATATTCACCACACTCGTTGCGTAACAGCCACACAGTTCTTACCGCTGTCACCACGCGTGAACTCTTACTGCCTTCACCATCCATCCACAGCTGCCACCATCCTCACAAACCTCCGTGCTCCTCACCCTCACCTCCCTTACCCCTCTCACCACCATCCATCAGGCTCACACCGTCATGATCCTAACCATCATCAAAACACTCGTCACACATCATGCTCACCACGCCCACACCCTCACCAGCACCCGTCACTACCCATGCCAATCTCACAAGCTTCACCGTCATCCCTCTGTCAACACCATCAACACTCTCTCCACCATCATCACCTTCATCCTCCACCACCCTCACTACCTACCACCAACTATCACCCACGTCACCCTAGTCCCCTCACCACCTTCACTACCCATCACCCTCACCACCTTCACCAAACTCATTATCTGCTACCTTCACCGCCATCAGCACGTTCACCCAACATTACCCTCCTGTACTCACTGCTTATCATCACCCCTAGTCTTTACCCTGTACACCCAATACCCATCACACCCAGCAGCCTGATCAGCCTTACAACCCATCTCCACCACCACCCTCTGTACCAGCATCACAGATCACCTTCAGCACCATCGCCACCCTCAGCCCTCATCACCGGCCACCCTCTCCATAGATCAACCTCAACACACTCACCAAAACACTCTCACTGAACTCACCACCAGTCACCCTCAGCACCTACTGGCCCCAGCACCTTGCACCCTCTCCGTCCAATACCCTCTCAGCACTCCTCACTCTCACTCCCTGTCCTACTCCAGAGCTTGATCACCTCTGTCCCATGAACCATAATACCCATCCCACTCACCACACTCACCACACTCAGCCCATTACCCTCACCAACCTCCAGATCCTTCCCTCTTCAAGACTGTCCAGCCATCACTGCCAGTCACTCTCATCACCATCTTGTCATTCATCTTTCTCAGTGCTGTCAAAGTCCTCACACTTACCCGACCCCGTCCCACCCCACCACACTCACCACAGATCCCTTTCACAATCTTTAACACCAGTGGCCCTCATCACTCTCACTTCCTCACCTCCCATCATCTCCAACCGTCTCCACTCCACCACTAATCACTTTCACCATCGCACCACCCTCCCTGCCCTCAGACCTTTGCATGATCCTCTCCATAGGAACATGTCAACTGGCCACAGACATATATTCAGTAAATCCTCCTCTCATGGTCATTTATTACAGACCATTATTGCCACAACCTGATAGAACCTGTGACTAGGACATGTTTTATTTCCACATTTTAGACATGAAAGTGGGCCTTTTCACAGCTTGAAGCTACACTAGTGGTGAATGCCATTCCCACACAGGGACCAGGGTGTCATGCTATTAACTGAGAAAACCTTGTCAGGGCTGGGGCCATGAATGGTAAATATATATTGAGGTAGGAGAAATGTTTGCTGACATCCTAACAGAACATTTACCTCTACCACAAAAAGCAGAACCAAAAAAGCTCTACATCAAAAATACAATATGCCCACATATCATAAAAATACCAACCCCAAAATTCATATGGAAATAAAAGTGACCCAGTCACATGATTCAAAGGAATACAAGATCCACCCTTCCATCTACAATTCTCAAGACAATAATCAGGGCAGTGGCAGTGGCAGTTAGAAAACCACATATGGGACTGGAGACATGGCTCAGCACTTAAGAGCACTGTCAGAGGACCTGAGATTGATTCCCAGCACCCACATGGGGGCTAAGAACCATCTTTAAGCTGGGTATGGTAGTGCATGCCTTTAATACTAGTACTCGGGAGGGAGAAACAGGGGGATCTCTGTGAGTTCAAGGCCAGCCTGGTCTATAGAGTGAGTTTCAGGCCAGCTGGAGCTACAGGGAGACCCTGTCTCAAAAAGTCAAAAAGACAAAAGAAAAGAAAAGAAAAGAAAAAGAAAGGAAAAGAAAAGAAAACCACATGTAAATCAGTGCACTAGAATAGAGAACTCAGACAGAGAGTTTTACATTTATTGCTAATGGGGTCTTTGTGAGGCAGGCAAAAGCACAGACAGTCTTTCAAAAAATGATGCTGGTACATGTGGATATCTGCATGTTCAAAAAAAGGAATCTGGACTTTTACCTGTACGGTATGTAAAATGTAGCTCAAAGAGTACAGATAACACTTTTTTGAAATCATAGAAGTAAATGCCAGATCCACTCCCCAGGCTCCCAGTGATTTTTAAAACATGACACACATTAGGGCTGGAGAGCTGGCTCAGTAGTTAAGAGCATTGGCTGCTATCACAAAGGGTCCAGAATTGGTTCCCAGCACCTACATGGCAACTAACAAGCATCCATAATTCCAGTTACAGGGTTTCTGACGCTCTCTTCTGGCCTCTATGGATACTACACAACACAAGTACACTTAGAAGCAAGCAAAATACTCACACACATGAAATCCGAATGAATAAATTTTAAAAGCATTTTATTAGCATTGCTTTCTTTAAGAACTAACATAATTATATTGAAAGACTGTAATTTGGAGAATTGGGAGAAGTGAATGTGAAACTCACATTATAAGAACAGCGGCAAATTTTGTTATTGCCAAAGCTTGGTAGTATAGTTTTGTCAGTAAACTGTATTCAAAAATTATAGTAGATATTTAGAATTTATATCCTAAGATATAATTACATATTTTCGGTTTTGGATTATACCAGTCTGTTTTATATACTTTCTTTTTCTTTTTTTTTTTTTAACTTCCCAGAATGTTATTTTTGTCTCTAGAATTTCCATTAGGACATAGGTGAAGGCACACTGGGGTTGTAGAAGAGTAATAGAAAAATAACGGAAAACTCGGCACCTGGTGATGGGAGAGGTCAACATCAAGGCCTGGATATCCAGGACCATCTGTGGAGTTGTTTGAGGCCCACAGCTGGGCCTCGAGGATGTGGGAGGTCCATTCCAGAAAGCCAGTCCTCCCAAGATCAGATTCCATAAATAACGGAGGCCTCCTCCATCTCCAAAATAAGAGGCAATGCTTCTGCCATAAATTGTTTAAACTTTAAATTTTAATTGGATTTAAGGCTGCATCATAGGATGGAGCCCATACTTAACACTGATATCAGGCTTGGGAATTTGAGGCTAGACTGGTCACAGGACATAGGGGAGAGCTTAAGACTAGTTTTATACTAAATAGTTATATTAAGCTGACTCCTAATGAATTACTATTATACCCAAAGATTAATGCATCTTTCAACTCTCACCAGAGAAGCTTCTTATTCAGCAGATGGTGAATAACACAGAAAGCCAAAACTGGCCAACGTGCATAGAACAAGAGGCTACAGAGTGCTCATCCTTGAATAGGATTCCTATATCAAACTGCCTCCCAAAGCTCAGGGATCACTATGGAAAGAGGGTAGAAAGATCGTAAGAGCCAGAGGTGGTAGATGACCACAAGAAAACAAGAGTTTTCTAGACATCTGTTCAGTTACTCAAATGAGCTCACAGCAATGGCATGCATACGTCCCATGAAGCTCAAACAAGACAAAGTCCCAACACAGTCATGGGGAAAGGCTAAGAAACTCTGATTCACCCTAACGATTTGGCTCCTGGGAGGGGGGGAGATAGTCTCTTTCAATAATGGGACTCTGAGTAAGTTAACAGGGCTCTGGTGAATGGATCCATGCTGAAGGACATGTGGGGACTCTGTAAGCCTTATTATATGTATAACAGAGTACCTTGGGTGGGGATCAATAAAAAGATGTACGGCTATAGAAGGAGATCTAAAGTCCATCAAATGATGCTGTGGGAAAATCAGGAAAATGTACTTTAAAATGTTTAAAAAATTTTTTAGATGTTAGTAAAAGGTGGAAGAAAAATATATTTTCTGGCAAAATTAAAAATACTCTCGTTTCAAAAGATTCCATCAAGAAACCCAAAAGGCAGCCAAGGAATCAGATAATATATTTTCTTTTTTTTTTTTTCACATAAATTTATTTATTTATTTTTAACAAATCTAGACCCATGTTCCCGCTCATTCCCCCACCCCACCAGAGTTCGTGCATTCTGCCAAACATGCTTTCCATCTCTTAGTCTTTCTCAATATTTTCCATGGGGAAGTTGACTGTTTTGAGCAGAAGTTCA
>VZQC01006976.1:0-13354 GCA_009823505.1 Rhizomys pruinosus
GACATCCAGTCACTCACTGTCTCTGGCAAAGCAGCAGGCACTCACGCAGGCTTCATGGCCCTTCATCAGAGTCACTCAAGCTCCTTGGTTTCGAAACTCCCCAGTGTGGACATTCCATATCTTGATGGTTTTATCCCAGGAGCAGGTGCACAAGAAGTGACCACTGAAGGGTGAAGCAGCAATCTGAGATGGTGTTGGCATGCGCCCTGAAACAGGTGGGGTGTGTGCTCACATGTCATGGGGTGTGTGTGTGTGTGTGTGTGTGTGTGTGAATACTCCTGAAGGGGCCCGGGTCAGGGAGAGGGTGTCACCTCCCACAGAGGAGTGGGAATCGATCATTCCTTTGATCACTAGCTGCCTTGCCCCGCAGACCCTAACATTCGGCTCTGCGGGGTCCTTCAATGCTGAGGCACTGCCTACACACTGCAGGGCGTGTCTGGGTTTCTTTGGCCTATTCTCTCAATCTCTGGAGCTGCTGTACCGGTTAATAATAATAAGCCTCTCTAGAGATCGCCAAATGTGCCCTGGGGAACAACATCGCCCCCCAGTGGAGAAGTGCTGGAATGGTCAAGAGCTGCCAGGAGCAAAGCCTAGCAGCCTAGGCCTGCGCTCCAGCACTCAGGAAGCTGAGGCCAGGGCTGAGGAGAGACAAAGAGAGGGAGAGAGACTAAGGTCCAAATAGAAGTTTTAGAATTGGGGGTGGTAAAAAAAAAACAAACCCAGAGAGACCCCTGAGGACCAGATCCTCAACTGACCTTATCTTTGTGAGTTCATCACTTCTTCCCTGAAATCCACATGGCAGGAGAGGTCCAACTTCTGATAGTTCTCCTGTGACCCCCGCATCATGGCATGTGGGCCCATGTACACACACACACACACTTGCATGCATGCAGAAGTGTAAACAGGGTCTGGAGAGGTGGCTTAGCAATAAGGAGCACTGGCTGCTCTTGCAGAGGACCGGGGTTCAGTTCCCAGCACCCCCGCAAGTCATCTAATAACCATTGAACTCCTTTCCAAGGGATCTGCTGCCCTCTTCTGGCCTCTTCAGGCATCGCATATATGTAGTACTCTTTTTTTTTTTTTTTTTTTTTTTTTTTTTTTTTTTTTTTTTTTTTTTTTTTTTTTTTTTTTATTATTATCNCGTTGTGCGGTGACGTCAGACGTCGGACGCTGATCCCGCAGAGCTGGAGCTTGTGAAGCCGCCGCTCGCTCCTTCGCAGCCGCGCGGTGCTCGCCGAGGATCCGCCATGAGCAAGGCCCACCCTCCTGGGCTGAAGAAGTTTATGGACAAAAAGTTGTCGTTGAAGTTAAATGGTGGCAGACATATCCAAAGAATACCTCGGGGCTTTGATCCGTTTATGAATCTTGTGATAGATGAGTGTGTGGAGATGGCAGCTAGTGGGCAGCAGAGTAACATTGGAATGATGGTTAGAAGCCTTGGAATGAATTTAAACAATGGCTGTTCGTCAGAGCAGTCCATGTTCCCTCCTCAAAGGGCCTGTTTTATTTTCTATGACATAAAATCGCGTTGTGTATATTTTCTTTTTTTTGGTCTTTTCGAGACAGGGTCTCCCTGTAGCCCCAGCTGTCCTGGAACTTGCTCTGTAGACCAGGCTGGCCTTGAACTCACAAAGATCCGCCTGCCTCTGCCTCCCCAGTGTGTACATATGTTTGTTTGTTTGTTTGTTTGTTTCTGTATTACAAAAGTTTATTAAGCAAAAACTTTCATGTGTACATTTTCATATGAAAGTTTTTGCTGAATAAACTTTTGTAATACACAAACAAACAAACACGGCTGGAGAGATGGCTCAGCAGTTAAGAGTGCCAACCAATCTTGCAGAGGACCCGGTTCGATTCCCAGCACCACATGGAGGCTTAGAACCATTTTTCGTTTTTTAAGCCAGGCGTGGTGGCGCAGGCCTTTAATCCTGATACTCAGGAGGCAGAGGCAGGCGGATCTCTGTGAGTTCAAGGCCAAACCTGGTCTACAGAGGGAGTTCCAGGCCAGCTGGGGCTTTAGGGAGACCTTGTCTCAAAAAGTCAAGAAGATAAATAAATATAAATAAATTTTTAAGACATTTCTTTTCATTTGATGTGTATGAGTGTATTGCCTGCATGTGTGTAACTGCAATGCTCATGGAGGATAGAAGAGGGAGCTGTATCTTCTAGAATTGGAGTTATAGGCGATTGTTAGCTGCCACTGGGTGCTGGGATTCAAACCCTGGTCCTCCTCAAGAAAAGCCAGTGCTTTTGCGGGGCTTGGTAGGGCATGCCTTTAGTCCCAGCACTCGGGAGGCAGAGACAGGCAGATATCTGTGAGTTCAAGGCCAGCCTGGTCTACAGAGTGAGTTCCAGGCCAGCTGGGACTAAAGGGAGACCCTGTCTCAAAAAGACCAAAAAAAAATTTTTTTTTTAAAGAAAAGAAATGTAAATAATAGATAAATACAAAGAATGGCTCACGGTTCTTTTTCTAAACAGGAAGGTTACTTAGAACATTAGAAAGAGAATCAGAAGATGGAAGAAAGATGAGTAAACATAGGTTTCCCTTCAGCTCTTCTGTTTTCTAATTACATTTGACAGTTCAAGCAAGAAATTACCAGAAGTTCCTATATTTTACTCCTTGACAGCTTCACAGTCAGCTGAGATTATGAGCTTTTCTAAATCCACAAGCGGGACCACCTGTATCATTGTCAAGGCTAAGAGCAAGGTTCTGGTTCCTCAGAAAGCTAAACATGGAGCCCTCAAGATGGCTGAGCAGGTAAAGGCATATGCTGAAGAGAACTCCCCTAAGATGTCCTCTGATCACATGAGCATACAGCTTCCATATGTGCTCGTGCCTCCCCCTAATTCTGATAATAACTTTTTTTTTTTTTGGTCTTTTCAAGACAGGGTCTCCCTGTAGCCCCAGCTGTCCTGGAACTCACTCTGTAGACCAAGCTGGCCTTGAACTCACAAAGATCTGCATGGCGTGCGCTACCACGCCCGGCCAGATAATAACTTTTAAGAGCAAAACAGCACTATTTCATGACCCAACATTTCCAGACGTAGATGTATATACCTGAAGAAATGAAAGCACATACTTGGGCTGGAGAAATGGCTCAGCAGTTAAGACGGCCTTCTGCTCTTCCAGAGGACATGAGTTCAGTTCCCAGCACCCACATCTGGCAGCTCACAACCAGCCATAACTCCAACTCCAGGGGATCCAATGCCTCTGACGTCCCTAGGCACCTGCACTTATGTACACACACACACACACACACACACACAATTTAAAATAAAATGAATCTTTTTTTTTTTTTTTTTTTTTTGGCCTTTCTAAGACAGGGTCTTCCTGTAGCCCCAGCTGTCCTGGAACTTACTATGTAGATCAGGCTGGCCTTGACCTCACAGAGATCTGCCTACCTGTACCTCCCAAGTGTTGGGATTAAAGGCATGTGCTTCCATACCCAGCTAAATAAATCCCTTTTTAAAAAGAAAGCATAGACTCAAAACAAAAAAAACTAAAAAATTTAAAAAATTAAAAAAAAAACAAAACATAATTCAAGTGCCCAGCAAGAGATGAATAAACAAAATAGAGTGGTGGGGAGTGTAGTGTGTGTGTGTGTGTGTGTGTGTGTGTGTGTGTGTGTGTTCATGTGATGGAGTAATATTTAGTTACAAAAAGAAATAAGGTTCTAATGTATGCTACAACATTGATGAGCCTTGAAAATATTGTCAGGGCTGAAGAGATGGCTAGAGTTAAGAGCACTGACTGCTCTTGCAGAGGACCTGGGTTCGATTCCCAGCACCCACATGGTGGCTAAGAACTGTCTTTAACTCCATTTCCAGGAGAATCCGACGCCCTCTTCTGACCTCTACAGCATTGCACGACACAGGTGCACCAACCTACATGTAGACAGCACACTCATACACATAAAAAAATAATAGCCGGGCCGGGCATGGTGGCGCACACCTTTAATGCTAGCACTTGGGAGGCAGAGGCGGGTGGATCTCTGTGAGTTCAAGGCCAGCTTGGTCTACAGAGTGAGTTCCAGGACAGCTGGGGCTACAGGGAGACCCTGTCTCAAAAAAGACAAAAAAAAAAAAATTAAAAAATTGAAAATATTAAGTGAAGGGAATCAGTCACATGAGGACAAGCCTGAGCACATTTCTATCACATACCCAGAATGGGCGAATTCATGGAGGCAGAAGAAGAATGAGGGCTCCCTGGGGGCTGGAGGAGCGGGAAGTCATTGCTTAATGGATGCAGAGTTCCCCTTTGGCATGATGAACTATTTTGGAAATAGATAGTGGTAGTTGCACAATACTGTGAATGGAATTAATTCAACGAACTGGCTACTAAAAAATAGTCAAGACAGCAAATTTTATATTTATGTATCTTACCATAGTTACTGAAAATAGCATCTCCCCAAAACTACTGAATTCATTTTTCTTTAGTTTTTACTTCATGGTGTACATGGTTGAAGCAGAGGAAAACTTTTCAGAGTCGGTTCTCTCTTTCCACCATGTGGGTCCCAGGGATCGAACTCAGGTCTTCAGGCCTGGCTGCAAGCGCCTTTACCTGTGGAGCCAGTTCACTGGGCCCTGCATTCCCTTTTGTTTATATTTTTTAATTTGAATTTGTTTTTATTTTGTGTGTGTGTGTATGTGTGTGTGTGTGAGTGTGTGTGTGTGTGTATAAGTGCACCCACATCATGCAGTGCCTATGGAGGTCCTAGGAAGGCATCAGATCCCCTGGAACTGGAGTTACACATGGTTGTTATCTGCCATGTGGGTGCTGGGAACTGAACCTGGGTTCTCTGCAAGAGCAGCCAGTGCTCTTAGCCACTGAGCCATCTCTGTAGCCCTTCTTGACCTGAAACTCCAAGCTGCCTGGCCTCTCTACTTTCTTGCTGTGAGCTTCAGTTCCACAGATAAATTTAAAGTAAATTAAAACTACCTTTTTCCAACACAGAACTGAAGGGGACAGAACAAAATGGTTCAGGACGCCTGTCTACAGCCAGTGTTCAGTGACCTCTGCTACCTTGTCCCCTGGTGGCCAGCACAAAGGGGCTGTTCCCTCAGCCTCCTAAACAATGTCCCCTGAACAACTCTGTAAGTAACAGAGCATACACTCGGGGCACCATGCAGCCTGCACTGCGCTAAGGGCTGCTTCCGCCTTTGCCTGCCTTGAAGGCGAGGAAGCCGAAGCCCAAGCTCACATAGGACAGGAATGTACAGTCTTCTTTTTAATTAATTTATTATTTTTTATTTGTATGAATGTACTGTCCGCATGTAGGTCGGTGCACCCGCGTTTTGCAATGCCACGCAGGTCAGAAGAGGGTGCCGGATTCCCCCGGAACTGGAGTTAAAGACGGTTCTTAGCTGCCATGTGGGTGCTGGGAATCAAACCCAAGTCCTCTGCAAGAGCAGTTAATGCTCTTAACCGCTGAGCCATCTCTCCAGCCCCAGGAATGTACAGTCTTAATGCCTGCCTAGACTGCTGTGGGCAGCTGGCTCAGAAAGTTGTCATGGAGCAGAGCAAGTGGTGTGACTGCTGCATACACAGTCTGATCCCAGCATCTGCTACAGAGGGTTCACCCATCTGTCAGGGACCAGCAGTAAGGGTCATTTCAGGTGTTCCCATTTTATAGAAGACACTGGAAATATTTTTTTTAATTATTAAAAAGATTTATCACCAGGCATGGTGGTGCACACTTTTAATCCCAGCACTCGGGAGGCAGAGGCAGGTGGATCTCTGTGAATTCAAGGCCAGCCTGGTCTACAGAGCGAGTTCCAGGACAGCTGGGATTACAGGAAGACCCTGTCTCAAAACAAAACAAAACAAAACAAAACAAAACAAACAAACAAACAAACAACAACAATAAAAGATATAATCTCACTATGTAACCCAGGGTGGCCTTAAACTTTCGATCCTCGATCTTCATCTTTTGTGGTTTTGTTTTTTTGAGACAGGGTATCTCTATAGCTTCAGCTAGCCTGGAACTTGCTATGTAGACCAGGCTGGCCTCAATCTCATAGAGATCCATCTGCCTACCTCTGCCCTCCCAAGTGCTGAAATTACAGTGTTCACCATGCCCAGCATGTGTGCTAAATAGCAGTTATGTGTCACCATCCCTGGCTGAACTTCACTCTTTCTTTCTTTCTTTCTTTTTTCTTTCTTTCTCTTTCTTTCTTTCTTTCTTTCTTTCTTTCTTTCTTTCTTTCTTTCTTTCTTTTTTTTGTCTTTTTGAGACAGGGTCTCCCTGTAGCCACAGCTGGCCTGGAACTCACAAAGATCCACCTGCCTCTGCTTCCAAGTTCTGGGATTACAGGCATGTGCCCCCCATGCCCACCGGAACATCACATCTTTATGAGCGTTCTACGAGGTTTTTCCAGAATGAGCTCACATTGAACAAATGCATCTGAGGGTCTGCTTGGACCAGCCTGCAGGCTACCACCAGTGGCTTCTCCCCAGCCTCCTTGGACCCCCCCCCACACACACACACTCCTGGTGACCCCTGGAGAAACCTCCACTTGGATACTGGCTTGTCTGAAGAATGGAGGAGGGAGTAAAAGGAGATGTCCCACCCACCCCCCACCCCCCGCTAAAGGATGCTGTTAGCCTTCAAATTTCTCACTTGGGGATGGTGAAGAGCGTGGCCTGGGATGTAACATCCCAGATCTTTATGCACCTGTCCATGGAGAAGGAAGCCACCTTCTGGCTGTCAGGGTCAAAGCAGCATGCTGTGATGGACTTTTTGTGATGATCTATATGGAGGGAAAGCAACCCGTGATCCACATGAACACTCATGGGGTGTCACTGCCCAGTGATGTTATGCAAACACAATTCCAGTGTGTACAAGGGACAGTTACCCCCACACACATTCCCTGAGTGTCTCCTGTGAGCTGGGCTTTTAGCCCATCTGACCTGCCACCTGCACCCACAAAGCTCCTAGTTCAATGGGAGAGATAGCCGTGAGCAGCCCACGCCCCGCTGCATACGAAGGGCTGTAAGAGGAGTGCATCGTAGATAATGACTCCTGGCCAGAAGGAGCCTATCAGTTATCCAAGGGATGATTACTCCAGGCAGAAGGAACAGCTCATGCAGAGCCCTGGAGAGGGAAAAAGTGGAGAAGGTGGCAGGCAGAAGGAACAGCTCATGCAGAGCCCTGGAGAGGGAAAAAGTGGAGAAGGTGGGTGCATAGCTAGAACTTACTAGACAGAGAATGGGAGGAAATCCATTAAGAAGAAAACACAATCTGGCAAGTGGTAGCATGATAAAAATAAATGATGAGAGAGAGAGAGAGAGAGAGAGAGAGAGAGAGAGAGAGAGAGAGAGAGACTCCAGGAAGGCTACCTAGAAATGCGTTGTTAATAATATACAAGCTAAGGTGTAAATCAATGGTACAGCACCTGCCCAGAATCCCAGTGAGGGGCTGGGGGTGTGGCTCAGTATAGAGCCTCTGCCTAGAATCCACCAATGAGAGGTTGTGGATATGGCTCAGTGATACAGCACTTGCCTAGAATTTGCCAGTGAGAAGCTGGGGATGTGGTTCAGTGATAGAGCTCCTGCCTAGTATCCCCTGGTAAGGGGTGTGGTTCAGAGGTAGAGAACCTGCCTAGAATCCCCCAGTGAGGGGCTGGGGTGTGGCTCAGTGGTAGAGCACCTGCCTAGAATCCCCAGTGAGAGGCTGGGGTGTGGCTCAGTGGTAGAGCACCTGCCTAGAATCCCCCAGTGAGAGGCTGGGGTGTGGCTCAGTGGTAGAGCACCTGTCTGCTATATAGACACAGGGGAGAAGACAAGACAAGTAGAGCCACCTTTTACTTTACATGTTGCCTTAAAAAAAACAATGAGGGGGCTGGAGAGATGGCCTAGCGGTTAAGAGCGCCGACCGCTCTTACAGAGGACCCGGGTTCGATCCCCAGCACCCACATGGCGGCCGAGAGCCGTCTGAAACTCCTATTCCAGGAGAACTCCAGCTCCAGGGGAATCCGAGACCCTCTTCTGACCTCCGTATCATTGCACGACACGGGTGCACAGACCTACATGCAGACAGTACATTCATACACATACAGAAATAAATAAAAATATTAAAANGGCATTGCACGACACGAGTGCACAAACCTGCATGCAGACAGTACATTCATACACATACAGAAATAAATAAAATTAATAAAAAAAAATTAAAAAAAAAATGAAGGCTTTTCTTAATTTTTATTTTGAGATAGTGGCAAAGTTACATGTAGGTGTAAGGAATTCTGCCTGCCCTTTCCCTCAGTACTCCTGTGATTGCATCTCACATCACAATAGCAAATTGGCATATGGTGACTATTGCTCTTATAATTTAAAGATATAGGTAGAACTGAGCATGGAGATAAAGCTTATATTCCCAACATTTGGGTACCTAAAGGAAGATGATCACAAATCTAAAGCCACCTTGGCAGAGGCAGAGGCAGGAGGATCTCTGTGAGTTCAAAGACAGCCTGGTCTATAGAGTGAGTTCTAGGCCAGCTGGGACTACAGGGAGACCCTGTCTCAAAAATACCCCCCCAAAAAATTTTTGAGGCCACCTTGAGATACAGAGTAAGACTCTGCATCTCAAAACACCAAAACAAATTTAAAAATTAAATGTAAGTACACAGGCTGGGGAATGGCTCCATGGGTAAGCACACCTGCTATGAGAGCAGGAGGACCTGAGTTTGAATCCCCAGGTTGGGCATAGTAGGTGTGCCTGTAATCCCAGATTCCAGGGGCTCCCTGACCTGCTAGTCTAGCCTGAACGGTGAGGTACAGGGTCCAGTTAGAGACCCTGTCTCAAAACACTAAGGCGGTGAGCAACAGTACATTGCAGTAGAGCAATAGACTCCTAATGTCCTGCAGTGGTCTCTGCATCGTGTGTCCCCCCACATAGCTGCTCACACTTGTGCATGTGCCATATATATACCAGATAGATGGATAGATGGATGGATAGATGATAGATAGATAGATAGATAGATAGATAGATAGATGATGGAGGGAGGGAGGGAGGGAGAGAGAGAGAGAGGGATGGATGGATGATAGATAGATAGATAGATAGATAGATAGATAGATAGATAGATAGATGATACATAGATAGACAGATAGATACATGATAGATCATGATAGATTACAGATGGATAGATAATAGACAGATTATAGATAGATGACAGATAGACAGATGATAGATAGATGATAGATAGACAGATGATAGATAGATGATAGACAGATGATAGGTAGATAGGTAGATGACAGATAGACAGATGATAGATGACAGATAGATGATAGATAGATAGATGATAGATTGATAGATGATAGATAGATAATAGATAGATAGATGATAGATGATAGACAGATTATAGATAGATAGATACATAGATAGATAGATGATAGATGATAGATAGATGACAGATAGACAGATTATAGATAGATAGATGACATATAGACAGATGATAGACAGATGATAGATAGATAGATAGATAGATAGATAGATGACAGATAGATAGATGATAGATAGATAGATAGATAGATAGATAGATAGATAGATAATAGATAGATAGATAGATAGATAGATAGATAGATAGATAGATAATACAGAGAGCCTCCACTCTATAAAAGCTCAGGCCTTCAATGCCCACAGGAGTTTGGAATGCACTGTTCCATTTGTTCCAAGCCCAGGCCTGAAGACAAAGGTGTTGACCTGGGAGGCTCAGCCTTCCTCTTCACTGTGCTTTTCTCAGTCAGTGTCTCTGCTCCATGACGTGGGTTTTATGAGACAGGGTCTCACGTCCGTCAGACTGGCCTCCAACTTGCTATGCACCAGAGGATGATCCTGAACTTTTCATCCTCCTGCCTCCGCCTCCCATGTGCTGGGATTACAGGCATGCACCAGCATGCCAGGCTCGTGATGCAGCTCGTACTCTGATGGCTTCGCCAGATAAAGCAGCCGCAGGTCCCCAATGGCTAAGTGACAACACAGAACTGCAAGGGGAGCCCAGGCAACTTCAACTTTGACGTGGATCACACTGGTGATGTTGTCTGGATCCATTATGCAGATTCTGCAATCCACATCCAAGGCCAAGACCACGTACTTTCCCATCAGGAGAGAACTTACAGGACACTACAAAGGTATCGTGCCTGACCTTCCACTGAAATGAGGTAACATCAAAAGGTTATTTTCTCAGCCAGGTGTGGTGGCTGGGGCATGCCTGGATTCTCAGCACTCAGCACTTGAAGGGTCACAAGTTTGAAGCCAGCCTGGTCTACAGAATAAGTTCCAGGCAAGCCTGGACTACAAGCGATGCCTTGTGAACTAAAAATGTTGTTCTCACTCCCCGCCCTCTCTTCCTGGGATGCCAGTGAACTCACAGCAGTGACGAGCTTGCTGTACCCACAGCCATCCAATATGGCCATAGAAACCTTGCAGTGAGCTAGCGGTATATAAAGGTTTAATTATCTGATGAAATGAATCGGTCTGTCTCCAGGACAGAATGCCTGGAGAAATGGCTGCAAGGTGTTGACTGAATGTCTGTTCTGAGCCTGCCACTAAGGATAAAACACAAGGGCCCCATCCCCTCAGAGTCCTCTGGGCACAAGAAGGGAACAATCCACTGTTCAGCAATCTACAGCTTTAAAATACATCCTTAGATCCTCTAACAAGGAGAGCCTAAATATCCACTTACATGTGCCCCGACTCACTTCCAATGGATAGAATATGTCAGACGAGGGACTGGAGAGATGGCTCAACAGTTAAGAGAGCACTGGCTGCTCTTGCAGAGGACCCAGGTTCACTTCCCAACACCCACATGACATCTAATGACTGTCTGTAGCTACGGTTCCAGGAGATCTTCTGCCCTCTTCTGCCCTCCATAGGCATTGCGCACATGACTGCGCTTACATGACTGCGCTTACATAAATGCAGGTTAAACACTCATACGCAGCTGGAGAGATGGCTCAGTGGTTAAGAGCACCGAATGCTCTTGCAGAGGACCTGGGTTCGATTCCCAGCACCTACATGGTTCTAAGAACCATCTTTAACTCCAGTTCCAGAGGAATCCGACACCCTCTTCTGACCTCTGCGGCATTGCACGACATGGGTGCACAGACCTACATGCAGATAGTACATTTGTACGCATAAAAAATTAATTAAAAAAATTTCTAAAAAAAAGATGGCCAAAGTAACAGTGTGGGACTAGTATATGAAATAAATCATAGAGTCCAGATGTGGTGGAAAACACACCATCCCAGCACCTGGGAAGCTGAGCCAGGGGGGATGGCAGATTCAAGGCCAGCATGGGCCATACAGTGAGGTTCTGTCTTAAGAGAGAAATGGACTGGGTGCGGTGGTGCACGCCTTTAATCCTAGCACTAGGGAGGCTGAGGCAGGCGGATCTCTGTGAGTTCAAGGCCAGCCTGTTCTACACAGTGTTCCAGGCCAAGTGGGGCTACAGGGAGACCCTGCCTCAAAAAAAAGAGGGAAATTCAGGGGATGGAGGTAGATGGGGAGGGAGAGAAGAAGGGAGAGAGGGAAGGAAGGAAGGAAAGAAGGAAAGAAAGGAGAGAGAAATCAGAGTTGGGGTGTACATAGTTCAGTGGTAGGATGTGTGTTTAGCACATAGAGGCTCTTGGTTAAATACTCAGCATCCAAAGAATTAAAAATAAAAATAAAAGAAGCTGAGTATCAGCTGGATATGGTTACATACACTTTTGATTCTAGCACTCGGGAAGCAGAGACAGGCAGAGCTCTGTGAGTTTAAGAACAACCTGGTGTACAGTGCCAGGCCAGCTAAGGGTATAGGGAGACCCTGTCTCAAAAAAAGACCATGGGGCCGGAGAGATGGTCTAGCAGTTAAGAGCTCCAACTACTCTTGCAGAGGACCCGGGTTCAATCCCCAGCACCCACATGGCAGCTGAGAACCATCTGTAACTCCAGTTCCAGGGGAATCTGACGCCCTCTTCTGCCCTCCGCGGCATTGCACGACACGGGTGCACAAACCTACATGCAGACAGTACGTTCATACAAATAAATAAATTAATTAATTAAATTTTTTTAAAAAGACCAGAAGAATAAGAATGAGGAGGAGGAGGAGGAGGAGGAGGAGGAGGAGCAGCAGCAGCTGGGTGTGGTGGCGTGTCCCTATAGTCCCTGCACAAGGAAAGCTGAGGCAGGAGGATTATCAAAATAAAGGAATAAAGAAAAGACATTTGTGACTTGATCTTTGTTCTTTCTTGGATCCCATGCTCCATAAGGGTTAATTATCATGTCCTAAGGACACACACACACAGCCCTTGGGGACACACAAGGAGATGAACGGAGACATCTAGCCAACTGCCTTGGGAGTGAGCCATGTTGGAAGGGAGCCGTTCAACCCCAGCGGAGCCCTAACTTGACTGTAGCCCCATACGACATCTTCACCATGACTTCACAGAAGAGTGGTGCCAGAACCACCCTGTGAAGATGTTTCTAGATTTCTGGAAACTGCATGAGATAAAAACGTTGGATGCTTGAAGCCACCAAGCTTGGGAGCCATTTGGCAAGCGGCCTTAGTCACTAAGTCAGGCCTGCTGCTGTCCAGGGGCCCAAGTGGTTTGTGCAACGAAAATAAATAAAAGGACTTTCAAAGAAGAGCATTTGAAAGAGAAAAACTGGCTGGGGACAAGAATGGGAAAGTTACAGCAGAGGAAGTCAACATTTAGGGGAATCTTCAAAGTCAAGAATAGTCAGTACAAGTCTCACTGTGAACCTATCATGTGATACCTGGCCTGTGAGGTGGGGAGTCAATTCCTCCTTGCACACCCAGCTACAAGATTGCACACTCTCTGGAAAGATCTTATAAAGCTCTGGGGTTTTTTTGTTTTTGTTTTTGTTTTTTAAAGCTGGCTGGGCGTGGTGGGTGCATGCCTTTATTTATTTTAATTAATTAATTTATTTATTTATTTATTTATTTATTTATTTATTTATTTATTTGTTTGTTTATATGAATGTACTGTCTGCATGTAGGTTTGTGCACCCGTGTCGTGCAATGCCGCGGAGGTCAGAAGAGGGTGTCAGATTCCCCTGGAACTGGAGTTCTCCTGGAATTGGAGTTACAGACGGTTCTCAGCCACCATGTGGGTGCTGGGGATCGAACCCGGGTCCTCTGCAAGAGCGGTCGGCGCTCTTAACCGCTAGGCCAACTCTCCAGCCCCAAAGCTCTGTTTTTAAACTGCTTACATTAGCTATGAAATCTAGCTATATGCTCCATCAATAAAAAATTATATATTCGGAAGCCAAGGATGGTGGCACCTGCCTTTAATCTCAGCACCTAGAAAACAGTGGTGGGTGGATCTCTGGGAGACTGAGACCAGCCTGATCTC
>VZQC01006976.1:13648-26409 GCA_009823505.1 Rhizomys pruinosus
TCTTTCCTTATCATAGCATTACTTATTATTGTGACTAAGCTCTACTGTGGCTAACAACCCTCCAGAACTTCAGCTCCAGAGGATCTGACACCCTCTTCTGGCCTCTCTGGGTATTGCATACACATGGCGTACTTACACATATGCAGGCAAAACATTCATACACATAAAATAAAAATATTTTTTTGCGGAGCATGGTGCTACAAGCCTTTAATCCCAATACTCAGGAGGCAAAGACAGGCAGATCTCTGTGAGTTACAGGCCAGGCTGGTCTATATCGTGAGTTCTAGGCCAGCTAGGGCTACATGGAGACCCTGTCTCAAAAAGACCAAAAAATTTTTTTTAATTAATAAATTTTTTTGGTCTTTTTGAGACAGAGTCTGCCTTTTAGTCCCAGCTGTCCTGGACCTCACTATGTAGACCAGGCTGCCTTTGTTTTTTGGGTTTGTTTTTTTTTTTGGTTTTGGTTTGTTTGTTTGTTTGTTTGTTTGTTTTTCCAGGCTGCCTTTGAACTCACAGAGATCTACCTGCCTCTGCCTCCCAAGTGCTGGGATTAAAGGCATGTGCCACAATGCCCGACAAATAAATAATTTTTTTAAATGTTTACAATCGGGGCTGGAGAGATTGCCTAGCACTTGGGAGCACTGACTGCTGTTGCAGGGAACCTGGGATCGATCCCCAGCACCCACATGGCGGCTGAGAACCGTCTGTAACTCCAATTCCAGGAGAACTCCAGTTCCAGGGGAATCCGACACCCTCTTCTGATCTCTGTGGCATTGCACGACACGGGTGCACAGACCTGCATGCTGACAGTACACTCATACACATAAATAAATAAATAGCCGGGCGTAGTGGCACATGCCTTTAATCCTAGCACTTGGGAGGCAGAGGCAGGCGGATCTCTGTGAGTTCAAGGACAGCCTGGTCTACAGAGTGAGTTCCAGGACAGCTGGGGCTACAGGGAGACCCTGTCTCGAAAAGACAAAAAAATAAAATGAAATTAAAAAAAAAGAATTTAAAAAAATAAAAAGAAAAGTCCGAGATTTTAGGGTTTTGTTTTTTTGTTGCCTCTGCCTCCCAAGTGCTAGGATTAAAGGCGTGTGCCACACGCCCGGCTAATTTGTTTTTTAATTTATTTATTTATGCGTATGAGTGTACTGTGTGCATGCAGGTCTGTGCACCCGTGCCGTGCAATGCCGCGGAGGTCAGAAGAGGGCGTCGGATTCCCCTGGAACTGGAGTCAAAGATGGTTCTCAGCCACCCTGAGAGCGCTGGGAATCAAACCCGGGTCCTCTGCAAGAGCAGTCCGTGCTCTTAACCACTAGGCCATCTCTCCAGCCACGTTTGCTCTTCTGAGAGCAGGGTCTCCCCATATAGTCCAGGCTGCCCTGGAACATGGACCCTCCCGTCTTAGCCTCTCCAGTGCTGTGCCTACAGCAGGGGACACGAGGCCAGCTTGGTAGGAGTTGGGACAGGAGGTGCTGGGGAGCCCCTGTGCAGGGCTGAGGCTGCCTAGGCTTGGTAGCACCAGAGGAAAAAGATCTCGGGTCCTTATGGAGGGGTGGAGAGTGGCCCCATCCGAGACAGAGAGAACAGATTAGGAAAGGCCCAAAGCTCTGGTTATTTGGCCACACATGGCCTTATCCCCACTTCCTGCCTCATCGAATCCAAACGGCCCACAGGGGAGCCAGGAGGGCCAACCAAGCCCCACTCGCAGCCTCTTTCTATGGTTGACCTCCCTGTAGTGGGAGCCTTCCTTCCCCATGCCCGCCCTCTGCAGTTATACCCACTAACTCTCTTCCTGAGAAGCAGGCACTTTTGTCATTGTCCCCGACCCCCAGTCCAGCCCAAAGCTACCACATCCTAGTCACTATCTGTGCTGTGACACACTCACAATGTGGGGCAGGGCATACTTACCAGCATCTTGCCTGTCATAGGACGATGCAACAATCCTGGAGAAAAACGAACAAACACTGTGTCTAAACCGACAGAGACACGGAGGCCTGTGGTGTCCATAAAGGCCCTTTGTTTGTTTTTTTTATAATTTAGGACCAAGTTTGTAAATAATACAATACAATAATCTTTCCAAAGATGCTCTGGAAGTCCCAGTGGGGATGTGTGTTCCCACTGAAAACAGTATCTAATAGCAACAGAGATGTTATTACATCATTATCTTTCTTTCCCTTCAGAAACTCAAACATGGTCTTCTATTAAATATAGAAAAATAGATTAATACATAAAAGGAGAATTTCTTCTGTGATTTACTGTCTTCTTTTTTTTTCTTTTACTTTCTTCTTTCTTAATTTTTTTTGTTTGTTTTTATTTGGCTTGTTTTGTTGAATCAGAGTTTCCTTGTAGCTCCAGCTGTCCTGGAACTCACTCTGTAGACCAAGCTGGCCTTGACCTCACAGAGATCTGCCTGCCTCTGCCTCCCAAGCACTAGGATTAAAGGCGTGCACCACCATGCCTGGCTTATTATTTTTTTATTTTTTATGAGTATGAGTGTACTGTCTGCATGTAGGTTGGTGCACCCGTGTGGTGCAATGCCTTGGAGGTCAGAAGAAGACATTGGATTCCCCTGGAACTGGAGTTAAAGACGGTTCTTAGCCGCCACGTGGGTGCTGGGAATCCAACCCGAGTCCTCTGCAAGAGCAGTCGGCGCTCTTAACTGCTAGGCCATCTCTCCAGCCCCAGGATCACTCATTTCTATCTCTGCCCACCTATCTGTCTTTTTACAGGAGAATGCTTTCCTGGACAGCTCCATTTGTTCTGCAGTGCTTTCTCAAACATTCGGCCACCTACACATGAATGCACTCTGTGGTTTGGATGTGAGCTGTGCCCTCAAGAGGCTCTTGTGTTAAAGGCCTGGTCTCTAACGGGTGGTGCTACTGAGAGCGGACTGCATCGTGAAATTCTGTCTTTATCCCTGGTTTAACCCAGTGATGGCTTCCTATTTTAACGGCATTATTGGAAGGTGTAGGACGAGGGGCTGGTTGGAGAAGGTGACCACTTAAGGTGTGTCTCTGAAGGGTAGATTTGGTCCCTGGCCCCTTTCTGAGTCTCTCTGCTTCGCCGCTGCCCTGTAATGAGCATCTTGGCTGCAATATGCCCTTCCGCCCTGATGCTCTGTCTTACCACCGGCCCAGAAAACTAGGAAATCACAAACCAGAATAATCTGTCCTCCTTCCAGTTGTTCTCAGATATGTATTACAGTGACAGAAATTCTGACTAACCCACGAACTTTCTTTCGTCTGCTCCTATGTCTAACTTTGTCCTCTGTACAAAGTGGATACGGGTCTCCCTGAGTCAGGCAAGACTCCACCGTCAGCACCAGCTACACCTCACCTGCCTGGAAATACTGTGCAGCAGAGGCAGCCATGTGCCTGTATATCCCAAATCTAATTGGCTATTGGCTTTCTCCTTGGAGGAATAACCCATGGCTGATGCCACAAGCTTACATCCTCTACAGGTTAGGAGATGTTATAAGCCACAGTAAGACCCTGTCATATTTAACAGGGGGGAAAAAATGTAACTCATAGATTAACATATCATCCAAACATATGTGTCTATGCCAAAGTAACCTACCATAACTATTAGTGCTGCTTAAATACCTATATATCTAATTGCTTGTGCTTCATTGGTTATGCTTTCTTTTTGGGTGCTTAAGTCCACACAGTTAGCCCAGATTAACCAAACTTTGTTTCCTCAAGGTCATTTGAGGTTCTGGTCTTCAGGGGGCACTCAAGGGATTTTTGTGTGTTGGGGGGAGAGCCTGGCTCCTTCTGGCTATTCTTAACCAGTTCAATCTACAGAGGACAAGGTCAGGTCTTGTTAGACTGGGCTTCCCTTTGGAGCACAAGGCAACTTTCCTCTATATTGATCTTCCTGGACACTGCCTAGGATTCTGTTTGTGGATCTCCAAGACCTCCCTGCACAGAAAGCCTGGTGACTCACAACTGCAGAACATTTTAAGAGATGCCTCTGTACAAAATCTCCTGGGACCAATTGACCTCAGAGGGCAAGGAACAAAATTGTCCCTTAAATTCCTTGGCCAAATTGGTATGGGCCTTTGGTATGGGCATTAAGCATCCAAAAAAGATAAGTTACACAAATCTGGTAATTTCAATTACTATATTATATTTAGATAAAGCTTGAAGAAAAGCCTAAGAAGCCTTGCATAAACATTGACTGGAAGAAATTTAACACCAAAGGATAAGCAGAGAAAGCCGAGAAGAGAAATTTAAACAATTTTAGGCATACCTTAAATATAAATGATTTACTACAAACATAAGTAGTCTTTACTTTCCCAAACCCCTGGTTCTGTAGTTTTCCAATAACAGGGAACATACCTGTTTGAACAGAATTAAGCTGAAAAAATTTACCAAGACCATCTAAACTTCTCCTTTTGGGCTACATGCCCAAAAATAAGTAAATCTAGCTTTTCTTGTGTCAAGTTATCTTGAAATGGGCAGAACAGATATCAAAAGTAATACTTGCATAATAGACAGAGACCAAAAATTATCTTTCAGTAGTCAAATGTAACTCATTACTTATCTGTACCCCTTTAATCTGAATTTACANCAAGCTGGCCCTGAACTCACAAAGATCCTCCTGCCTCTGCCTCCCAAGTGCTAGGATTAAAGGCATGCGCCACCACGCCCGGCCCACAGTCACTTTTAACTTGTATTCTAAGAGCCTCTGATCTGGATTAATTAATCCATTTTAAAGTGAATTCCTTTGTCTGTTAAAGGCCCATCTGTGCTCTGTGTAAGTGGATTTAAGCAAACTCAGCCTGAAGAGGCTTCCCTGGGGTGTCCTGCCTTCCGCGCCTGAGCCTTCCTGGATGACAGCCTGGGCACCCTCGTGCTACAGGGAGACCCTGTCTCAAAAAGACAAAAAAAAAAAAAAAGAAAACAAAGGCCCAGACTTAATCACCCAGGTTCATCCCAGCAGCCACAGGCTACATGTGACTGGGGAAAAGACACTTCGTGAGGAAAATTCAAGCTAGGTTTAGTGGATTGTGCCTGAAATCCAGCACTTGAGGGGTACAGAAGTGAGGCTGGGGGATTGTTGCAAGTTCAAGGCATCCTGGACTATATAGTGACCTGCAGGGCTGACTGTCCTATAGAATGAGACACTGGGAAGAAGAAGGAGGAGACTAGGAAGGGGAGGAGACGGGGGGGGGGAGGAAGAGGGAGGGGGAGGGGAGGAGAGAAAATTTGGACTGGCATATTAATTACAGTAAATGCTCTCTTTTCTAGGCATTTTAATATTTAATTTTTTTAATTTATTATTTTATGTGTATGAATGTACTGTCTGCATGTAGGTAGGTGCATCCGTGTCATGCAATGCTGCGGAGGTCAGAAGAGGGAACTGGAGTTAAAGACAGTTCTTAGCTGCTGTATGGGTGCTGGGACTCGGACCCAGGTCCTCTGCAAGAGCAGTTGGTGCTCTTAACCGCTGAGCCATCTCTCCAGCCCCACATTTTAATATTTAAAATTTTTTATTTATTTATTTTTCCAATCCCAGCTGTCTTGGAACTCACTATGTAGACCAGGCTGGCCTTTGAACTTAGAGATCCACCTGCCTGTACCTACCAAATGCTGGGATTAAAGGCTTGCGCCACCACGCCCGGCAAAAAATATATTTTAAAAAAAAGAATGTATTAGAGCCCCATAGGCACTCATTCAAAACTGGACGGGCAGGGTTAAGGTCATAACTCAGTGTTACAGTGTTTGTCTGATATATACGAGGCCCTGAGTTGCATCCCCAGCACTGAAAAATTAAAATAAAAAACTTCCTGCAAACATTAAGCAAAGGACAGTCAAGGCAACATTTAGTCCCTGTATTCCAGAGGCAGTTTGAGGTCAGCTTGGTCTACATAGGGAGCCGACGCTACATAGTGGAACCCTGTCTCAAACTAAAACAAAAAATTAACTAAAAGTTGTCCACTATTTCCCCTTCAAATTGTCTGAGTCCACAGTGAGGGAGTGCTTCCAAATACCAAGCAGAGGGCACTGGTTCCTCTGTCCGTGGCTGCTCTTCCCTATCTGGCCATGTGGTGTCGCTATTGACTACTTAATGCATTGCAGGACACGGGCGCACCAACCTACATGCAGGCAGTACACTCATACACATAAAAATAATAAATAAAAAAATATGATCAGCTCCAATGGCACTGACTAGTCTACTCTAGTGCTGCCTTTAAGTGGTCCGGTTTAAACCAGACTATGAGAGCCTCAGTCCTAGACCCCCTTTTTTTTTTAGTCTTTTTGAAACAGGGTCTCCCTGTAGCTCTGGCTGTCCTGGAACTCACTCTGTAGACCAGGCTGGCCTCGAACTCACAGAGATCCGCGTGCCTCTGCCTCCCAAGTGCTAGGATTAAAGGCCAGTGCCACCACGCCCGGCGTCTTTTCTTTTTTCTTTCCTGGACTCCCCTTCCCTCCCCTCCCCTCTATTNCAGAGGCAAGGCAGATCTTTGTGGTTCAAAGCCAGCTTTGGTCTAGATTGGGAGTTTCTAGGCCAGCTGAGGTTACAGGGAGACCCTGTACGAAAAGAAAAGAGAGAAAAGAGAAGAGAAGAGAAGAGAAGAGAAGAGAAGAAGAAGAGAAAGAGAAGAGAAGAGAAGAGAAGAGAAAGAGAAGAGAAAAAAAAAAAAAAAAAAAGAAAGAATTCTCTTCTCTTCTCTTCTCTTCTCTTCTCTTCTCTTCTCTTCTCTTCTCTTCTCTTCTCTTCTCTTCTCTTCTCTTCTCTTCTCTTCTCTTCTCTTCTCTTCTCTTCTCTTCTCTTCTCTTCTCTTCTCTTCTCTTCTCTTCTCTTCTCTTCTCTTCTCTTCTCTTCTCTTCTCTTCTCTTCTTCTCTTCTCTTTCTTTTCGATACAGGGTCTCCCTGTAACCTCAGCTGGCCTAGAACTCACAATATAGACCAAGCTGGCTTTGAACTCACAAAGATCTGCCTGCCTCTGGTTCCTGAATGCTGGGATTAAAGGTATGCACCACACCTAGCAGATGATCCTTTTCTTAAATTACAGTCCCACTTTTTTTTCCCCCTTTCCCTAGAGCAACATTCCAGCTAGGGAGTCTGAACCCCAGGTAGCCAACACTAACTTTTCTTCCCTAGCCCAGGGCATCAGCCTGTGTGTGCTGTGCTGCTGAGGTCCACTGGGGAACTGCTACCAGCTAGCATAGAGAGGTTTCCAATCTTCCTCCCTTCCTCCTCCTCTTCCTCCTCCTCTCTTCCTCTTCCTTCTCTCTTCCTCCTTCTCTCTTCCTCCTCCTCCTCTCTTCCTCTTCCTCATCCCTTCCTCCTCCTCCTCTTTTCTTCCTCCTCCTCCTCTCCCCCCCCCATGACTTGCCCATCTGAGCCAATTTTCTTCCTTCTCTTTCTACCTGGCATCTTAACGATTTGCCCTCCTGAGACTCATTACCTTGTCTCCCTCTTCTACCTCCTTAACCAAACTAGCTCATTTTCTCCTTTTCTCTGTCTTCAACCACAGGTTCCTCTCATTCTAAGCAGTCCCCTCTGACTTTCCTGGCTCTGTACTGCTTCTTGGCTTCAGTACCCTCTGGACAATAAGTCTAAATTGCCACTAGATGGCACTCTAGACTTCCAAATTCTTGATCTTAAAAACCAGTACCTGGCAAATGGTCTCCTTCAAAAGTTTCCTTTCTTGCCGGTCGTGGTGGCGCACACCTTTAATCCTAGCACTTGGGAGGCAGAGGCAGGCAGATCTCTGTGAGTTCAAGGCCAGTCTGGTTTACAGAGTGAGTTCCAGGCCAGCTGGGGCTAGAGGAGACCTTGTCTCAAAAAGACCCCAAAAAGGGGAGAAGGGTTGTTCTTATCAACAGATAAGACTAGCTGCTCTTGCAGAGGACCCAGGTTGGTTCCAAGCACCTACATAGCACCTGACAACCATCTTTAACTCGAATTCCAGGGGATCTGGCGCCCTCTTCTGGCTTCCATGGGCATTGCACGCATGAGGCAAAGCATCATACACATAAAATAAAAATAATAAATAAAAATTTCAAGCCACCTTTCCCCTAGCTTCTTCATATATTTATATTCTTTCCAAATAATTCACATCACTCTTCCATTGGAAAAAAGAGAGGTTTGAAAGATTAACTCAGGGGGTAAGGGTGCCTGCCACCAAGCCTGACAACCTGAGTTTCATCCTTGGAACCACACATACTAGAAGGAAAGAACCAACTTTTGCAAGTTGTTCCCTGCTTTACACACACACACACACACACACACACACACACACACACAATTAAATGTTATTAAAGAATTAAAACAAACTAATTAAAAGATTAAATCAGATATTTGGGTAAAGGTTGGGATCCCTGGGTAAGAGAGAAGTCTCTGCTTTGTTGGCAGAGTCTCTGTGACAAGAGACGGTCACCATTAGGTTTTGCATGAGAAATCCCCCTCCCCCCCAGTTTGAATGCTAAAAGTGTTAAATCCTTGAGGAGCTGGGGCCTACTTGGCAGAAGTAGGGATCTAGATGCAGGTCTTTCGAAACTGCGCCTCCCCACTCCCCCCACCACCCCAACCGCCCCCCACAATGAACAATGAACCACGTGCCATGCCCTTCTACACCACAATGAAGGGAAACCCTCCAAAAATCACGAACCCAAATAAATCTCCCCTAAATTGTTCGATCAGGTATTGTGGTCGTTGTGACAGTAATGTTGATTGTGTAAAGTGATGGCTTAATCACCCACGGAGAAAGAGCTATGCATGCTGAGGAGAAAGGCTTGGGCAAGGAGAGCCATGGCTCTGGGTCCAGGCCCTGTAAGGGAAGAAGACAAAGAAGAGAGCCCGCAGGGACAGGCGGGTGGGTCTCCTGGGAGCAGGTAATCCAAGGGGCCAGCCAAGGCCTGAAGTCCAAAGGACAGCTCGGGATTAAAGGGCAAAGATGTACATAGGCAAGAGCCTCAGGGACGCTGCGTCTGCCTGCGAAAGGGGACAGAGTAGGCTAGGAACCCGGCTGGTGGAGGGTGAGGACGCCAAGGCATACTTCCTGGGTTAGGAAGAATTCCAGCTCACGGAAGAAGGCAAGGATCAGAGCAGACAGGTGGAAGTGACTGCCTTGTGGGCGGGGCGTTGAAGAGGCAGGGAACACCGGCAAGCCGGCTGCTGTGGGGGGACGATGACCAAAGCGGAAACGCGCACAGATCCATTGACGGAGACCGGAACTCTTCCGTCCAGACAGGCAGAAACCCATGAATTCTTCTGATGAGTCAAGGTGCAGCAAAATGCATGGGGACAGTTAACTACCCTGTCCCCTTACCTCGGGGGCTCACCCCTGAATGTTGGGAAAAGCGTTTAAGGCCCCCAGAGAGAGTAGCAGTTGTCCCAACAAGGAGATCCCTGGGCTCTGGGAACAAGTGTGTCTATGGGGACAGCAACAGAGGAAGGGAGGAAGGGAGGGAGGGGAGCGAGAAAGAAGGGGGTCACGGGGACTGAGGAGAGGCATGCGAGCTCTGGAGCAGCTATTCTGGGAGGCTATGGAGGCTCAGAGGAGCTCAGGCTGGTGTCGCACAGCTGGTGGGTGCCCACTATGGAGTCCGAGTTGACAGGGGACAATCCCCAAAGCCTCTCACCTGGTCTGCCTAGCCTTGGCACCCACAGACGGCAGATGAAGTCATCTGCAGGGTCAGGGGCTCTACTCTGTTCAGTTACCCTAGAACCAACCTTGACCGTCCCCTACCCTGTTCTCTTCTCACCTCTGAAGCCAGAAGATAGCAAAGCCCAGAAATGAGCATCCCCCACACCCTGAGCCCCAGCCCGACAGTTATCTTCAGCCCGGCCCTGAGGAGCACGGTCATCCCCAAGCTCTCCTCCCTCCTCACCCCCTCCTGACACATCAGCAATGCCACCAAGCAGACCTACGACCTACTAAGGCCTTCTGGACAGAACACAAAGGTCTAGGAGTCCAGTGGCTATCTGGTCTACCTCCACCCTGTCTAAGCATCCCAGCCAATTCCTGGTGTCCCTGTTCCTACATGGCGGACCACTGAGTTGTGCTCAGACCTGCCACTCTCGTCTATGCCTCACGGACAGGTCCCAGGTCTGGAGAATCATAGAAGTCTCAGAGACTCACAGTGTGCTTGAGCCCAGTTAGAATTTTTTTTTTTTTTAGGGGCTGGAGAGATAGCCTAGCCATTAAGAGTGCTAACTGCTCTTGCAGAGGACCCGGGTTTGATCCCCAGCACCCACATGGCAGCTGAGAACCATCTGTAACTCCAATTCCAGGAGAACTCCAGTTCCAGGGGAATCCGACTCTTCTGACCTCCGTGGCATTGCACGACATGGGTGCACAAACCTACATGCAGACAGTACATTCATCCAAATAAATAAATAAATAAATACAATAGAAAACCCAGAAATTAAAAAAAATAATTAAAAAAAAATCTTTTTGAGACAGGGTCTCCCTTTAGTCCCAGGTGGTCTGGAGCTTGGTATGTAGACCAGGCTGGCCTTGAACTCAGAGATCCGCCTGCCTCTGCCTCCTGAGTGCTGGGATCAAAGGTGGGTACCACCACATCCAGCCCAGTTAGAATTTTATATGGGATAGAAGAACAGGATGCTGCGGAACTAGAGAGATGACCCGGATTAAGAGCATTTGCTGCTCTTATAGAGAAGAGAAGCTCAGTTCTCAGCACCCATGTCAGGCAGTTCACAATCACCTATAACTCCAGCCAGGGCATCTGCTGTCCTCTTCAGGCCTCTGTGGGCACCTGCACTCATGTGACACACACACACACACACACACACACACACACACACACACACACACTGAAAGAGGCTAGAGAGATGGTTCAGCAGTTTAGAGTACTGACTGTTTTAGCAAAGGACCAGGGTTTGATTCCCAGCACCCACATGCAACTAACAACCATCCTTCCTAACTCCAGTTCCTGGGGAATCTGACGCCTTCTTCTGACCTCTGCAGGCATTTCATGACACTGGTGCACTTACACACATGCAGGGGATACACTCAGAGGCATACAATTAAAAACAAAAGGAAATGAAATTAGGAGACATGACATTAGTTCAACACAATGCAGGATCCAAAGTCAATACACAAAAACTGAGTTTCCAGATGAGAAGACCCAGAGAAACAACAGTTCGGCCAGGCATGTCATGTCACAAGGGAAGGAGAGGCAGCAATACTGTGAGATCCGAGATCAGCCTGGGTTAAATAGTAAGACCATGACTCAAAAAATAAAATATGCCAGGTATGATGGTGCATGCCTTTAATCCCAGCACTCAGGAGGCAGAGGCAGACAGATCTCTGTGAGTTCAAGGCCAGTCTGGTCTATATAGCAAGTTCCAGGACAGCTGGGGCCACAGGGGGAGCCTGTCTTGAAACTACCACAAGAATAATACATGGCTGGAAAGATGGCTTACCAGTTAAGGTAAAGGCTACTCTTGTAGAGGACCTGGGTTCAGTTCCCAGCAACTACATGGTGACTCACCAACATCCATAACTATAGTTCTAAAGCCCTCTTCTGGCCTCCACAGGTATTATATGCACGTGGTGTACATACACACATGCAAGCAAAAGACTCCTGCACATAAAATACAAGCTACTTTTTTTTTTTTTTGGTCTTTTTGAGACAGGGTCTCCCTGTAGCCCCAGCTGTCCTGAAACTCACTCTGTAGACCAGGCTGGCCTTGAACTTACAAAGATCCACTTGCCTCCACCTCCCAAGTGCTAGGATTAAAGGGGTGCACTACCATACCCAGCACAAACTACTTTTTTTTTTTTAATTTTATTTATTTCTGTATGTGTATGAATGTACTGTTTGCATGCAGGTCTGTGCACCCGTGTCGTGCAATGCCGCGGAGGTCAGAAGAGGGTGTCAGATTCCCCTGGAACTGGAGTTCTCCTGGAATTGGAGTTTCAGATGGTTCTCAGTCACCATGTGGGTGCTGGGGATCGAACCCAGGTCCTCTGTAAGAGCAGTCGGTGCTCTTAACCGCTAGGCCATCTCTCCAGCCCCACAAACTACTTTTTTAAAATAAAAAGAATTATATAAAATAGAATGTAATGCCAGGCATGATGGCGCATGCCTGTAATCCCAGCACTCAGGAGGCAGAGGCAGGTGGATCTCTGTGAGTTCAAGGCCAGCCTGGTCTACAGAGTGAGTTCCAGGATAGCTTGGGGCTACAGGGAGACCCTGTCTCAAAAAGACAAAATTAATTAAATTAAATTAAATTAAATTAAATAGAATGTAGCTCAGAGATCCCAAGTGGGACCCAGGCACAACCAAGACTCCCCTCCCCAAAAGTTGGGGGCTCTCAGTCCTGCAGTCTTCACACCCCAGCCCTCACTGCATCCAGATCGCTGTTGCTTTTATACTAGCCTTCCTCTGATGACTTGACCCTGGGACAGGCTCCTCTTTCTCACACTTTGCTCGGATGGCCTTTACAAATATTAGGATCCTTGAGAGCCAGGGAACTCAGGGCTTAAGCTCGTGAGCTGTTCCTGTTCTACAAGACTCTGTCACTAGGCCATCTACCCACATCTTCACCGAGCAGTCGTAAGAGGAGCTGAGGAGCTTCGTGTCGTTCACACAGAAGTGGCAGGAGCTCACCTGGAACTCGTGCCCAGTCAGAATTTTGTAGGGGATCTAAAGAAAGGGAGGGACAAAACCAGTTAACAGTGTCACAGGACACAGGTCAATGTCCAAGTATCAACTGTATTTCTTTTTTTCTTTTTTTCTTTTTTCTTTTTTTTTTTTTTTTGGTCTTTTTGA
>VZQC01006976.1:33561-86357 GCA_009823505.1 Rhizomys pruinosus
CCAGTTCCAGGGGAATCCGAGACCCTCTTCTGACCTCCGCGGCATTGCACGACACGGGTGCACAAACCTGCATGCAGACAGTACATTCATACACATACCGAAATAAATAAAAAAATAAAAAAATAAAAAAAAATAAATTAAAAAAAAAAAAAAAAGAAAGGTCTAGTGTAATGCCATTGGGACCACCCAAGAAGATCACCAAACAAAGAGTTAAAATTTAGACATGCAAAGAAAAAAGTTTATTCCAGTTTAGCAAGTACTTGGACAGCAGCCTCTCCTACCACTAAGAACCGCCGCATGGGGTCAAGGCATAGGGTTCTTTTAAAGACACAGATCACAATTATCTCAACCTGGAAAGCATTTCTCAAGGAGGTTTTTTTTTGGGGGGAGGGGTCTGCAAAGAAGCAGAAGAGCATCTGGTTAGTATGATGACAATTATACAGTGTGAGGAAGGGGTAACAATAGGCCAGACAGTTCTGAGATCAGCCTCTGTTCTTGGTTAGTTATGAAGACTTGACTACTGACACAGCTGACCCCAGGGCTAGGATCCAGACAGCCTGTGCTCAGTGGCCCTATGCTAAGAATACGTCTTGCTGACTCCTAGGGCCCTTTTTGAAATAACAGCCTGATCAGAAATTAATTTAAGATAGAATTGACTTAGTTCCCACATAGAATAGTCAAATCTAGAGACAGAAAATAGGCTGGTGGCTGCCTAGAGTTGAGAGAGTGGGTTAGAAGTGAGAAGTGACTGCTAAGTGGTACCAGTTTCTTTAGGGGGTGATGGATGGAAAGCTTCTAAAATTGATAGTGGTGATGGCTGCATAGTGTAAAAACCATTATATTGGTCAATATACACCTCGTATCACTGAATTATATGATATGTCAATAATATCTCAATAAAGCTGAAAATCAATGAAGGGCAAGGTGGAAACATCCCACCCCTTTCCCAGATTCTCCCCACAGCTATGAAGTCAGGAGATAGGGAGGGGGTGCCCAGGCTGAGTTAAAGGGGCCCGAGGGAACTGAGGAGAGGAGATAAGGGGTTCGTGGTGCTTCCTGGACAGTATGGATGCGTGAAGTCACAGGTGCTGCAGGTGACGCAGGGATGTGTCCTGGGTAAGGGGATGTGAGGTTATCCCTGGGAACCCAGGCGGATTCCTCGCCCCCCAGTAGGTCACAGGTATCCAGCCCATCCTCCTGGGACTGCGGCCCGGGCTGCTGAGCCTTTTGCCCTCCCCACCAAGAGGCTGCAGGCAGGGACGTGCAGAGGGGCCCCAGGGTATCACCAAAGGGGCTGCGAGGCCAGCTGGGTACCCCAGGACTTGCTCCCTTCTCCACCCATGCATGGTTCTGACCTTGGAGAGAGGCTGTTGGTCGCTCGATAATCTCTTTACTGGTGCCCTGTGTGCCTCACACGTAGCAGGGGGGGGGTCCCCTCCAAGGCCAGGGGGTCACAGAACAGCAGCATATGGTTTTGGTGAATATCTGGTAGCCCCAACTTGAAGCGGCTCTCAGCAAAGTAGCCCAGGGCACCTTCCCGGATCGTACACTGGAAGGGTGCGAACCCTTCTCACCAGGACCCCTGCTGTCCTCACCCGAACCCCTCCTGTACTCATCTGAATGCCTCTGGTCTTTGCTTGAATCCCCCCTGTCCTCAGCCCAACTCCTCTTGTCTTTCTTCGCTCAATTTCCTGGAACCCTTCCTGGCGGCCTGGGAACCCATCCTGGGCTCTTTTGACCCCTTCCTGGCATCTTTTGACTCCTTGGCCTCTTCTGAACCCTTCCTCGCCTCTCTTGAACCCTCTCTGGCCTCACTGGAGACTTCCTGGGGGCCAGGCTGAGAAGAGGCCATCTCCGAGCTGACCGGGCGGGGCCCCCATGGACCGCGGGGACCGGTGGCACCGCGCGCCCACACTGGTGCCGAACCCTCTGGATGCACGTGCTATGCTGGGTTCTGCCATCTATCTGCTCCCTTTCTGAAGTAAAGGACAAAGGAAAGGCGGTGCCCCCAATTACCCCTAGAAAAATGATTCCCTGCAGTTGGGGCACAAGAGGAAAGCTACAGAAGTGTACAACCAGGAAGCCCATGTCCATACCCTCCGGGCTCTGTCATGGGTCAATTTCTGTGTCTTTTGCCCGCATAAGAGCTCAAAGCACACCTCTTCACGTCTGTTGACAAATAGCCCAGAAATTAAGGAATGGCCCAGATGAAACAGGATGCAGATTTGGGGCGCCAGGGTCACAATTAACAAACATTTACGGAAAAGATTTGTCAATGCCAATAACAGTTACAGAGAGAAGGCTGTCATTGGCCAGGGTTTTTTTCAGCGGGCGGGACCAGGCTGTCATTTGCCAGGGCTTTTCCAGTGGGTGGGATCAGGCTGTGATTGCGCATGCTCTACCCCAGTCTGGCCACGGGGCTCCAGCCCTCCACCCCCAAGCAGGCCTTCAGCTCCTCCCTCACCTGCCCTTTACTGAGTCTCACCTGTCCTTACTGGACTCAGTTCCTTCATAACAAAATCAGAGAAAAGCTTTCAGTTTCCATTTATTTTAAAAAATATCCAGGAAATTTAAAAATAAATCAAGGAGAACATAGAAAAATGCCACTTTAATTAAACTGTTCAGTCTTTTCTCGCCCCCCACCCCCAATGAACTGAAGTTAAAAGTAGAAATCAATTTCCGCAACCTTTCAGGGCAGCCTTTGAGTTGTCAAGGTTTTAAAAATCATTTTACAGCAGGAATTTACATATAAATACAATCCGTACAGTGTGTGAACTGGACTTCCGTCATGGAGGAGATCAATACTGAGAGGCCAGGGCAGGATTCAACTACTGCCTCCTTAGTGGGAGACATTTCAGTCTAGGAAAAGAAAAAAAAAAAGAGAAGGAATCAGACACAGCGAACATGAAATGGTTCCACTGACCCGCACGTCCCAGCCCTTCATACAAGCTTTGGCTCAAGCCCAGGCTGGCCTCAAACTCCCGGCAGTCCTCCTGCCTCAGCTTCTCAAGTGCTGGGATTACAGGCCTGAGGCACCATTCCTGGCTTTAATCCTTATTTTACTTCTGAAGGTTTTCTTTTATTATTTAAAAATTATGTGTACACATGTATTGTCTGCGGATAAATACGGGTACACGAGTGCAGGTGCCCAGAAATCAAATACGCTGGAGCTGGAGTTAACAGCCAGTTGTGAGCCAACTAAAATAGGTATTAGGAACCAAACCCCCAACGACTGAGCACCTTAATCCTTATTTCAAACTGTTTCTTCTGTTACTGCCAAAGCACACAGTGAGACCTGCTGTGCTGGATAGCATCAGTGTCAACTTGACACACCTGGGCTGAGGAGCCTCAATTGGGGAATTGCCTCTATTGTTGGCCTATGGCCATGTGTGGGGGGTATTTCCTTGATTGTTGAGTGATGTGGGAGGGCCCAGTCCACTTCGGGTGGTGCCAGCCCTGGGTAGGTTGTTGTGTATTATATAAGAAAGCCTGCTAAGCATGGGCCAGGGGAGCAAGCCAGTAAGCAGCATTGCTCCATGGCCTGTGCTTCAGCTCCTGCCTCCAGGTTCCTGCCCTGCGTTCCTACCTTGGGCTCCCTCAGTGATGAACTGTGACCTGAGAGATGTGAGCTGAATAAACCCTTTCCTCCCCAAGTTGGTACTGGTCAGCGTGTTTTGTCACAGCAATGGAGAAGCAAACTAGAATATCTGCTAACTCACATCTCACATCAGAATCAATCTGTAACAGCAATATCTGATCCCAATTTCAAATATCATATCTGTTGTATAACCTGTATAACCTTTAGAAAGGAATTCCAACTTCATACATACAAGAAAGTACATGCTGGGCATGGTGGTACACACCTTTCATCCTAGCACTCAGGAGGCTAAGACAGGAAGATCACAAGTTTGAGGCAAGCACAGACTAAATAGCAAGACCTTATCAAACACAAACACACACACACACATACACACCACACAGAAAAAAAGAAAAATTCACAGCAGTTCTACTCAGAGTAAAGCTGCATCACTCAATGGAGAACACCAAGCCAAAGAACAGACAACATACCCTGTTTTCATTTGCATAAAGGAATACTGCACAGCCATGCAGACCAACCAGCCAGTGCTGAAGACTCGCTTGAACCAGGCACAAAGAGCCCATATAACATGACTTCATTAAGACTGGTTATGTGTCTCAGTGATAGAGCATGCATGAGGCCCTGGGTTCAGTCCCTAGCACTGCAACAAGAAAAACAAAACCAAACAAACAAACAAAAAAACACAAAAACTGAACAAAACATGATTCCTTCAAATAAAATTTAAAATTAACAGGAACTGGCCATGGTTATATTATAATCCCAACACTCCAGGTTGATGGAGGAAGATTGTGAGTTTGGGGCAAAGCCCGAGCTAAAATAGTGAGATGCCATTTAAAAAAGAAGAAAAAGAAAAAGGCTGGCAAAATAGCTCAGTGGTCAAGGCACTTGCTGCCAAGCCTGATAACCTGAGTCTGAATCCCAGAACCACATGGTAGAAGGAGAGAACTGACTCCCACAGTTGTCCTCTGTCCTTCATATGCATGTCATGGCACACACATGCACACACAAACTCACATATACATGCACCAAACAAAATAAATAAGAAAGAAAGGAACGAGAAAATTGACACGGGAGAAAACCAATCAATGGTCCTACCCAGATGTGATGTGAAGCCCAATACACAGCAATGACAGGCTCAGGAAACTAGCACAGTTGGTGCACTGGTGGCACTTTTATCTTGGAGGTAATTACCAGCTGTCTAACTGGAATTAAGACCTGCTCAGTGGGAAGGAACCCATGTATGGTACTACAAACAGAGCCAAATGCATATAGCTGGAGAGGTCATAGATTCAGGAGAAAAGCCTGCTCTTGCTATACTCCTAGACCAATGTAATTTCTTATTTTATTCTAAATAGGCATCCTCATATTTATAAAAAAGTTACTTTCACCTCTCATGGAAGAAGCTCCTTTTTGCAACAGATGGAGACTATTACAGAGTTCCCCAACTGGTCAAACAGCAAATAACTGCCTGTGAGATGCTTAATCTTAAGTGACACATCTTCAATGCAACCTCTGCACTTAGGATGAATCTCTTACTCTCACCAGAGAAGTTTCCTATGTAGCAGCTGGTGATTAATGCAGAGACCCACAATTAGCCACCTATGAAGAGAACAACAGGCCAACAGTGCGTATCCCTGAATAGGACAGCCATTTCAACCCTTGGCCTCCCAAGGCTCAGGGATCATTGTGGAAGAGAGGGCAGAAAGATTGTCAGAGACCCAGGAAATGAATAACCACAAAGAAACAGAGCCAGACAGTTCCAGACAGTTCCAGACAGCTGGTCAGTTACTCACATGAACTCACAGCAATGGTGACAGTAAGCACAAGTCCTACACAAGCTCACAGCAGCATAAACATGGAAAGGTGGGTAAGAAATCCCAACCCACCCGTAATATATGAAGAAACTGAAGATGTAATAGAAACCTCCAGGGCTGGAGACATGGCCTAGCGGTTAGAGCGCTGACTGCTCTTGCAGAGGACCCGGGTTCAATCCCTAGCACCCACATGGCGGCTGAAAACAGTCTTTGACTCCGGTTCCAAGGGAATCTGACACCCTCTTCTGACCTCCACAGCATTGCATGACACGGGTGCACAAACCTACATGCAGACAGTACATTCATACACATACAACAATAAATTTAAAAAATTAAAAAAAAGAAATCTCCCAACTAAAAAAAGCCCAGGCCCAGATGGTTTCACAGCAGAATTCTATAAAACATTTCAAAAAGACTTACAACCATTACTACTCAAATTGTTTAGAAGGATACAGAGGAAATTCTCCCAAATCCCTTCTATGAAGCCAGCATCACTCTATTACCAAAACCAGGCAAAGATACAACCAAAAAGGATAACTATAGACCCATCTCATTAATGAACACAGATGCAAAACTTCTAAAGAGGATACTTGCAAATCGCATACAGACCCACATCAAGAAGATCATCCATCATGACCAAGTTGGATTCATACCAGAAATGCAGGGATGGTTCAACATATGAAAATCAATAAATATCATCAAACATATAAATGAACTGAAAGACAAAAACCACACCATCATCTCAATTGATGCAGAAAAACCCTCTGACAAAATCCTGCATCCCTTCATGTTTAAAGTCCTAGAGGGAACTGGATTGGAGGGATCATTCCTCAATGTAACCAAAGCCATATACAGGAAACCCAAAGCCAATATCATCCTAAATGGGGAAATGACAGAAGCATTCCGTTTAAAGGTAGGAACTTGGCAAGGCTGCCCCCTGTCACCACTCCTCTTCAATATAGTGCTTGAAACACTTGCTAGGGCAAAAAGGCAAGAAAAGGAAATTAAAGGAGTTCTAATTGGAAAAGAGGAAGTCAAGCTATCCCTTTTTGCTGATGATATGATCGTTTACTTAAGGGATGCTAAAAACTCCACCAGAAAACTCCTAGAAATGATTAAGAGCTTCAGTAAAGTGGCAGGATACAAAATTAACCTAGAAAAATCAGTAGCCTTTCTTTACACCAACAACAAGCAACTGGAGAAGGAATTCAAGGAGACCTTCCCACTCACAATAGCCTCAAAAACAATAAAATACCTAGGAACAAACCTAACCAAAGACACCAAAGATCTCTACAACAAAAATTTTAAACCCTTGAAGAAAGAAATTGAAGAAGACATCAGAAGATGGAAAAACCTCCCATGCTCATGGATTGGGAAAATTAATATAGTAAAAATGTCCATTCTACCCAAACTCTTGTGCAGATTTAATGCAATCCCAATTAAAATCCCCAAGAGTTTCTTCACAGGCTTGGAAAAAAAAGTCCTTAATTTCAGTTGGAAAAACAAAAGACCCTGAATAGCCAAAACAACCCTGAATGAAAAGAGCAATACAGGGGGGATCTGTATACCAGACTTCAAACTATATTATAGGGCTATAGTCATAAAAACAGCTTGGTACTGGCACAAAAACAGACCAATGGAACAAAACTGAAGATCCAAACTTGAGCACATTCGGCCACCTCATATTTTTCAAGGGGGCCAAGAAGACACAATGGAGGAAAGACAGCATTTTCAGCAAGTGGTGTTGGCAAAACTGGATCACCATTTGTAGAAGAATGAAATTAAACCCCTACCTCTCACCCTGTACAAAAGTCAACTCCAGATGGATTAAAGACCTCGACGTGAAACCCCAATCTCTGAAGGCGATAGAAGAAAAAGTTGGCAGCAGACTACAAGACATAGGCGTAGGAAAAGTCTTCCTAAATCAGACAGCAGCTGTGCAAGCATTAAGGTCGACAATTAACAAATGGGACCTCATTAAACTCAAAAGCTTCTGTACATCAAAAGAAACAACTGGGGCTGGAGAGATGGCCTAGCGGTTAAGAGCACCGACTGCTCTTGCAGAGGACCCGGATTTGATCCCTAGCACCCACATGGCAGCTGAGAACCATCTGTAACTGCAGTTCCAGGGGAATCCGACACCCTCTTCTTACCTCTGCAGCACTGCATGACATGGGTGCACCAACATGCATGCAGACAGTTCATTCATACACATAAAAAAAATAAATAAATAAATAAAAATAAAAGCAAAAGAAACAATCAAGGAAGTGAAGAGAAAATCCACAGAGTAGGAGGAAACCTTCACAGCAGATACATCTGACAAAGCATTGATTTCCAGAATATATAAACTATTCAAAAAAAAAAGAAAGAAGAAAACAAATGACCCACTCAAAAGATGGAGCAAAGAGCTGAATAGAGACTTCACAATTGAGGAATTAGAGATGGCTGAGACACATCTCTGATAAGACTGGCTAGGATCAAGAAAACAAATGATACCAAGTGCTGGAGAGGTTGTGGGGAAAGGGGAACACTCATCCACGGCTGGTGGGAATGCAAACTTGTACAGCCACTATGGAAAGCAGTGTGGAGAACCCTTGGAAGACTCAAAATGAGCTTACCACCTGACCCAGTCATACCACTCCTGGATATATATGCACAAGACTCTTCTTACCGCAGAGATACATGTACAGCCATGTTTACTGCAGCTCTGTTCACAATAGACAAAAGCTGGAACCAACCCAAATGCCCGTCAATTGATGAGTGGATAGAGAAAATGTGATACATCTACACAATGGAGTTCTATGCAGCAGTAAAAAAAAGACAACATCAGGCTGGAGAGATGGCCTAGCGGTTAAGAGTGCTGACCACTCTTACTCAGAGGACCCGGGTTCGATCCTGAGCACCCACATGGTGGCTGAGAACCATCTGAAACTCCAATTCCAGGAGAACTCCAGTTCCAGGGGAATCCGACACCCTCTTCTGACCTCTGAGGCACTGCATGACAAGGGTGCACAAACCTACATGCAGATATTACAATCATACACATACAGAAATAAATAAAATTTTTTAAAAAAAGACAACATCATGAACTTTGCAGGTAAATGGATGGAACTGGAAGATATTATGGTAAGTGAAGTAACACAGTCCCAGAAAAACAAATGACGAATGGTATCCCTCATCTGTGGATGCTAGTGCCAATAACCTAGTTGTAAACATTTCTTGTTGGGAGTGATGCATATTGGAAAGAACAACACCAACACCAACAACAGAAAAGACTGCATCAAAGAACTGACTGAAAGGGTGAATCTGATAGGGTGGGGAGTTGGGAGGGGGACACGGGTCTAGATTCAATTTGTAACATAATCTTGTACAAAAAAATGTAAAATAATAAATTTTTAAAAAATAGAGCTGGAGAGATGGCAGTTAAGAGCGCACCGAGTGCTCTTGCAGAGGACCCAGGATCGATCTGACCTCTGCAGCATTGCACTACAAGGGTGCACAAACCTGCATGCAGACAGTACACTCATACACATAAAAAATAAAATTTAAAAAAAGGTTTTTTAAAAAAATAAAAGTGACTTGTGGCAGGCAATAAACAAACAAACAAACAAACAAACAAAAAACAAAAAAGAAATCCCAACCCATGCTGGGCATGGTGGTGCAGGCCTTTAATCCCAGCACTCAGGAGGCAGAGGCAGGCGGATCTCTGTGAGTTCAAGGCCAGCCTGGTCTACACAGGGAGCTCCAGGCCAGCTGGGACTAACGGGAGACCCTGTCTCAAAAAGACAAAACAACCCCAAAACAAAACCAGAAATCCCAACCCAGGGAACTTTTGGCAACTGACGGCTGCCGCATCTTACTTGGGTGTAAGGACCCTTGGTGAGACCAGTGAGTGGGTCCACACTGAAGGACGCTGGGGACGTGAACTGTGTATGGGTGTGAGTAGCCGCTAAATTGGGCAGGGCAGTGAGGGGAGAAAATCTAAATGCCATCTAACCATACTGTATGAAAATTGCAAAAATTCAGTTTAAAAATTCAAGAAAGGAAGAGAAGAGAAGAGAAGAGAAGAGAAGAGAAGAGAAGAGAAGAGAAGAGAAGAGAAGAGAAGAGAAGAGAAGAGAAGAGAAGAGAAGAGAAAGAAGAGAAGAGAAGAGAAGAGAAGAGAAGAGAAGAGAAGAGAAGAGAAGAGAAGAGAAGAGAAGAGAAGAGAAGAGAAGAGAAAGAAGAGAAGAGAAGAGAAGAGAAGAGAAGAGAAGAGAAGAGAAGAGAAGAGAAGAGAAGAGAAGAGAAGAGAAGAGAAGAGAAGAGAAGAGAAATTAGCAAAGAGTTGTCCGCAGTGTCAGACCTGGGAAGATGGTGAGTCTCCTTGGGGAGGGCACATAGTGGGTGTGGCTTGACTGCTCTCCTGATCTGGTATTGAACCCTGGGTGCATTCAGGAAGAAGAAATGCTGGAGTCAGGAACTTACAGCCATACACTGCTGTCTGCATATTCACTAAAAAGTTTGCTTGACTTTTATTTCCATGGCATTCTAGAAGAGGCAAAGCTAGCTTATAGGAAGTATCCAGAGGCAGATCAGGGCCTCCTGAAGATGGAGGATTGGGACGGACTGAAATTCCAACCAGTCCAGGCTCACTGCTACTGAAGAAAAGCACCAAAGACCTCTGCAAAGCAGGAGGCCCCACACCGTGTCAGGGATGCAGATAAGGCCTGTGCAGCTGTGACCTCCACATACCCCTTCCAGTAGAGACAGGCAACACACACAGGTGGACTGAGGTCCTCTTCTTCTTCTTCTTTTTTTTTTATGTGTATGAATGTACTGTCTGCATGTAAGTAGGTGCACCTGTGTAGTGCAATGCTGCAGAGGTCAGAAGAGGGTGTTGGATTCCCCTGGAACTGGAGTTAAGACGGTTCTTAGCCACCATGTGGGTGCTGGGAATCGAACCTGGGTCCTATGCAAGAGGAATCGGTGCTCTTAACCACTGAGCCATCTCTCCAGCCCAGTGAGGTCCTCTTCTGATGATGAGGCCTCTCAAGGATCCCTGGAGAGAGCCTAGGAGGCTTGGGAACTGCCACCTATCTCAAGCCCTTTCTCAGAGGTAAGTGCTCTTCTCTAAGTAAGAATCCCTCTAGCCTCCTTCCTAAGCAAGAAAGTTCCTGCTGCTGGGTGATCCTAGCACTTAGGAAGGTAGAGGAAGGAGGACCAGGAGTTCCAGGTCATTCACAGCTACTCAGTGAGTTCATCAAGGCCAGCCTGGGCTTCACAAGACCCTATCACTAGACAACAACAACAAAAGAAGGTACGTGCTATGGTTCACATAAGCATGCCTGAAAAGGCTGAGTGTTTAAGGCTTCATCCCCAACTGCTGGATCTACTGGGGGGTAGGGGGGACCTTAAGAAGTGGTGCCTATCGGGCTGGAGAGATGGCCTAGCGGTTAAGAGCGCCGACCGCTCTTACAGAGGAACCGGGTTCGATCCCCAGCACCCACATGGCGGCCGAGAACCGTCCGAAACTCCAATTCCAGGAGAACTCCAGTTCCAGGGGAATCCGACGCCCTCTTCTGACCTCCGCGGCATTGCACGACACGGGTGCACAGACCTGCATGCAGACAGTACATTCATACACATACAGAAATAAATAAAATTAAAAAAAAAAAAAAAAAGAAGTGGTGCCTATCTGTGTGTGATGGCACATATGTGTGAAGGCACATACCTAAAACCTCAGCACCCAGGAGGCAGAGGCAGGAAGATCATGAGATCTAGGCAGCCTAGGCTACATAACAAGACCTGTCTCCAAAACACAGGGTGGGACCTAATGAGAGATCTTAGGTCATTTAGAGTATGCTCTTATGCTCTTAAAGTAGATGTGGGACCTCTGAGCATCACGCAAGTATGTTTGCCCCATAGTCCCACCATGATGTGCTGCCCTACCCCAGGCCCCATGCAACAGAGACAATCGATCATGGACTGAATCTTCTAAAACTGTGAGCCAAAATGTACCTTTTCTTTTTATAAGTTGATTGTCACAGTATTTGTTATAGTGACTGAAGGCTCACTAATAATACACACAGGCGTATTTAAATATATCGCAAAAGAAAAAAAACCCAAGGATAATTCTTCAACATCAATAGTAACAAAATAGTATACACTAGGCTAATTCTTCGATGTCAATAGTAACAAAATAGTATACACTAGGCTAATTCTTCAACATCAATAGTAACAAAATAGTATACACTAGGATAATTCTTCAACATCAATAGTAACAAAATAGTATACTCTAGGATAATTCTTCAACATCAATAGTAACAGAATAGTACACACTGTTTTTAGATTTTGTCTCTTGTTATTATTTGGTTTTGGTTTTTATTTTTGTTTGCTTTTTGAGATAAGATCTCACATAGTCCAGGCTGACCTTAAACTTGCTAGGCAGTACAGGGTGACTTTGAACTCTAGATACTTCTGCCTCTACCTCCCAAGTGCTGAGATCCCAGGCCTTCAGTACCACACCCAGCTAGGTCTCTCATTAGTTAAGTTTTACATGCCAATCAGCCTCCTGCCTATGTTTTCTGACGATGCACAGCACTCTCATCTGTCCTACCACACTCTCCTGAGAAGCACTGAGGGGCTTCCATCTACATGTCCTCTCACATAATGACCCGCCAGGAGGGGCCCAGCACTGGTCAAGGGTAATGACAGGAACCAGGATTAGTGGCTCACACTTGTAACCCTAGAATTCCAGGGGCAAAAGCAGGTGGATCAATATGGGTTTAAGGCTAGCCTAAGCTAGATAGTAAAGTCTAGGACAGCCCAGCTTATAGTATGAGAGCTGCCTCAAAACAAACAGCAAACAACTGAATGAATGAATGAATGAATGAATGATGACACCGGATATGAGTGGAGTTCATCTTCATTGTTCACTTGAGTGGATTTAGAATCACCTATGAGGGCCATCCATGTTGGCACAAGTGAAGGCCAGTTGAGACTACAGGGAGACCCTGTTTCAAACACAAACACAAACACACACACACACACACACACACACACACACAATCACCTATGAACATATTTGGGCCAGTCTGCGAGGTTTAACTGAGACCTGCCCTGGATATGGGCAGAAAGAGGAAGAGGAAGAAGCCAGCCGAGTGCCAGCATCTCTCTCTCTAGATGTGATGGCCGTGTCTCCTGCCATGGTGACTGCGCCCTCAGATGGAGATCCAAACAAGCCCCCATCTGATTTCTCCCAGTTATTTTGTGAAGCAACAGGAAGGTAAGACAACCGCTGCTAAGGACTGGGGCTCCTGACCACGTGGAGCGTTTGGAGCTGAGGGCCAGAGACGTTCTAGGTTGCTGTAAGTACAGCTTAGTAGGCCATCTGGTGCATGTGTGAGAAACCAGAATGCAGACAGAAAGGCAGGACAGTAAGGACTGTGTTCACAAGCCTCAGAGGGGACAGGAAGTGTGCTGGGAACTGGGCAAGGGGCAACTCACGAAACTGCATTCCTAAAAAAGAAAAAAAAAAAAGAAAAAAAAAAAAAGGATATGGCTGCTTTCTGCTAATATTCTGGAAATCTGAGTGGGGCTGGAGTGTCATGGTTAAAAGGACTTATCTGAGGCTGGAAAGATAACTCAGCAGGTTAGGAGCACTTGCTGCTCTTACAGAAGACCCAAGTTTGGTTACCAGCACCCATATGGGGTGGGTTACAACTAGCTGTAACTCCAGTTCCATATGATCTGATACCCTCTTCTGGCCTCCACAGGCACCCACACACCTGTGACAAATACATACAGACAGACATATAATTTTGTTTTTAAAAAAAGGTGTATCTGGGTATCAAGTTGACATGGGGTGGACTGGTAGTAACTCCTCATGTCAACTTGACTGAACTTGGAATCACCCAGGACACACATCATCTCAGGGCCTGTCTGTGAAAGTGTTCCCAGGGAAGTTTAACTGAGCGGGGAAAATTCAGCCTGAATGTGGGCCACACCATCCTATGAATGGGGTTCCCAGACTGAATAACGAAGGACAGAGACAGAACCCAGCTCTGAGCACTGGCATTCAGCATTCGTCTCTCTACTACGCAGAGCTCCCAGATGTGAGCAGGCAGCCCCCGCATCATGCCCTCACCATGCACAATGGGTGATGCACCTGCAAACTGTGAGCTGAAATCGGCCCTTTCTCCCTTAATTTGCTTTCTGTCAGGCATTTTTGTCACAGCAATGAGAAAGGTGACTAATCAAACAGGCTTGCAGAGGGACACTCTCCATGCCTGTGCTCCTCACCTATGGCTGTGGGTGGCACAGTATGGTCCACACAGGGTGTGTGTGGGGTGGGTAAGTGACTTAACAGCATGCTGTGCCTACACATGCCTCCTGTGCCTGCTAGTACTTACATAGAAGAGGAAAAGAGAACCAGAATTGGCACAGTCACATCAGGGGCTTTGGCCTAACCTGAAATGTTCATAGCTTTTTTGCCTTTGATCCAGGAGAGTGGACTGTCCACTCTAAGGACAGAAAGAACAAAAAGGGCACACTGGTCTTTCCGGACAGAAGTGGCAGAGGACATGGTAAATAAACCTGGGGGCAGGAAAGCACAAGACGACTAAGAAATCAGACTAGCAAATCTGTAGAGGCACGGGGCTTTGGAAGAAGACTCTGCCTTTAATGAGATGCCTAGGTGGGTTGGGGGAGGGGGCCCGGGCTCACTGTTGATGCTTCCCCCTTCATCCTGGGCCCAGGGCTGAGCTGTGCTTCCCAGTCCTGGGATGGGAGGCACATGGCTGGGGGTGGAAGTAAAGACAATATAGCTATTTCCTATAATATATATAGATTATATATAACTATATATATATATACAATATAATTTATAATTATAATATCTATATATTAATATATTATAATACAGCAATAGAATTGGTGGGAGGTTAGAAAGGGTATGTGTACAGATATGGGAAGAGATATAAATACAATCAAAACATACTGGGTGAAATTCAGAAAAAGAAATTAAAGAAAATAAAACAAAATGAAAAATGCCAAAAATTTTTTGAATGTTCACACCCTAAAAATTTATGTTACATAAAATTGCATTTATATTATAAACACGTACAGCAACTTGTATATCACTCCATGTGTATATTTTTGTGGTTGCACAAAAATGTCTTGAAAGCTAATAAGAACCTGACAGCGTAGGTGATGGGGAGAAGAGAGGGTCTGGGGACCCTCAGGGCCTACTTAACCTCCGTCTGTCCAGTCTGAAGTTTATAATATATTCACATTATTGATGTAGGGTCAGTGAATAGTATTACAAATGGCCTGAGAGACGAGCTCAGAAGGTTAAGAGCTCCAACTGCTCTTGCAGAGACACAGGGTTTCAATTCCCAGCACCAACCACTGGTTAGCTAAGAATTGTTTTTTTTTAGCCAACGCATGGTGGCGCACCAAACCTTTCACTGGCACTTTTTTGGATGGAAGCAGCGGCAGGCGGATCTCTGTGAGTTTCAAGCAGCTTTGGTCTACGAGTTCAGACCCGCTGGCTATAGGGGACCCTGTCTCCATAAATAAATAAATAAATAAATATAATACAATAAATAAATATAATAAATCAATAAGGGGCTGGAGGAATGCCCTAGCATTGTCAACGTATGGACTGCTCTTGCAGGGACCCCAGGTTCTAATCACCAACACCCACATGGCGGCTTTAAAGAACCGTCTGTAACTCCAGTTCCACGGAGCACTCAGTTCCAGGGGAATCCGAACCCTCTTCTGACCTCTCGTGGCATTGCTGACAACGGGGAGCACAAACCTCATGCAGACAGTAATTCATAACCATACAAAAATAAAAAAAAAAATAAATAAATAAATAAATAAATAAATAAATAAATAGTAAAAGCTTGTGGGGCTGGAGAGATGACTCAGGAGTTAAGAGGACTGGCTACTCTTGCAGACCATTAAAGTTCAATTCCCAGCATCCACATGGCAGCTAACAACCATCTATAACTCCAGTTCCAGGGGACTGACATGCTTTTCTGACCTCTTCGGGCACTGCACAACATGGGTGCATATCCCTACATGCAGGCAAATACACTTAAACACATAAAAATAAAAATAATAAAATATTTTTATTTTATTTTATTTTTTAATAAAATATTTTTAAATGTAAAATCTTGTTAATACACACATCTGTGTCTCTGTGTGTCTTTTCTCTGTGTCTATCTCCTCTCACCACCTGGGCTTTGAGACAGTCTCACCCAGGGTAGCCCATTCTGGCCTTGAACTTGGTCTCTTCCTCTCTCCGTCTCTCGTGTGCTGCAATGAGAAGTGACCACCACCCAGCCAGATTTCTCATTTTTCTCACTGACCTTTAAGCCAATGCAGTAAGTATTCAACAAGCCTCCCCACGGCCTGGCCTACCGTCTCAGCAGCTCCTGAGGTGACAGGTCCACTGTCCCTTCTTCATCGCTGTCACTGCTGCTGCTGCTGTCACTACTCTCGGAGCTGCTACTTTTTCCTGATTTTTTATTCTTTTGCTTACTTTTGTGTTTGTGCTTCTTGTGTTTCTTTTTCTGGAAGAAGGGGGAATAAAAGAGGTCAGGAAGCAAGAGAAGAAAATGGTGTTTTCCTTACTGGTCTGATGAAATGAAAATACAAGCCGAAGGTGAGGAGACCACTCAGTTGGTAAATAAAGTTCCTGCCCCACAAGCATGAGGACCTCAGCTGGGAGCTGCAGGGAGCGGCAGCGCTGGCACGCACCTGCAGTCCAGCACTGGAGCTGCAGGGAGCGCTGGCATGAGCCTGCAGCCTGCACTGGGAGCTGCAGGGAGCACTGGCACGAGCATGCAGTCCTGCACTGGAGCTGCAGGGAGCGCTGGCACGAGCCTGTAGTCCTGCACTGGAGCTGCAGGGAGTGCTGGCACAAGCCTGCAGTCCTGCACTGGAGCTGCAGGGAGCGCTGGCACGAGCCTCCAGTCCAGCACTGCAGCTCCAGGGAGCACTAGCACGCGCCTACAGTCCTGCACTGCAGCTCCAGGGAGCGCTGGCACGCGCCTGCAGTCCTGCACTGCAGCTCCAGGGAGCGCTGGCACGCGCCTGAAGTCCAGCACTGGAGCTGCAGGGAGCGCTGGCACGAGCCTGCAGTCCTGCACTGGAGCTGCAGGGAGCACTGGCACGAGCCTGCAGTCCAGCACTGGAGCTGCAGGGAGCGCTGGCACGAGCCTGCAGTCCTGCACTGGAGCTGCAGGGAGCGCTGGCACGAGCCTGCAGTCCTGCACTGAAGCACAGAGAGGAGGCTCACGAGAGCTACTGGCCAGCCAGTCTAGCCATTTGTTGAGCTCTTGATCAGTGAGAGACCCTGTCTCAAAAGAAAAACAGGTGGAGAGGGGTTGAAAAATACACTTGACATTGACTGCTGGCGTACACACACTCACACACACACATGCGAGCTACATATATGTGAACAGACATTTGCATACATGTACAAACACATACAATTTTGCTCAGAGGTAGAGCACCTGCTTAGAATCCACCAGGGCAGGGCTGGGAGTCCAGCTCAGCGGTAAAACGCTTGCTTCAAGGTTGTCTTACCATGTGCAAGGACCTGGGCTCCTCCCCCAGCAATTACAAAGAAAAAGGAGGAAATAGATGAAACAAAAGCCCACTTTAAACTAGACATGTGCTTGGTTGTTGGAACCATTAAAAAATAAAAATCATGGGGCTGGAGAGATGGCTCAGTGGTTAAGAGCTCTGACTGCTCTTCCAGAGGACCCGGGATTGATTCCCAGCACCCACATGGCAGCTAAGAACTGCCTTTAAGCCATGTGTAGTTAGCTAGCACTTGGGAGGCAGAGGCAGGCAGATCTCTGTGAGTTCAAGGCTAGCCTGGTCTACAGAGTTCGAGGCCAGCTGGGGCTACAGGGAGACACTGTCTCAAAAAAAAAAAACTTTTCATTTGGAGCACGTGTTAGCCCAACAGTGACAGCCAGAGCCAATGGCGTGACATGTGAAACCATGCACGTGTTGACCCTGCCAACATCTCAGCCCCCATCATATGTGTGGTAGCTGTGCCACCTCCTATGAACCTGACTAGTTTGTTGGGCACCTGTGAAACTACACAACACTGAAAGCAGCTGGAAGGGCTGAGAGAAGAGACTGGCAGTGACTGGTAAGGACACACAGGCTTGAGGTCTCACTCTGAGCTCACACCTGCTTGCCTCCTGTAGTCACTAGTGGAGCTGACTCCCACCTATTCTCCTCTTAGGCTGGGCCACACAGGGTACCCAACAATAACAGTGGCTGGGTGACAGGACATGGATGACAAGACAGGAGACGGCGACAGTGAACTCCATCCAGCAGTGCTCCTCCTCAGGTCTCCTCACTCCAAATAGCAAGCCACGGACTAAGGTCTTGGGCAATAACAATGAATCCATTGTGGCTGTGCTGCAGCTCGGTGGTGGGGGCACTTGCCTCCTAACACCCTAGGTTTACTCTCCCAATGTGCAAAAGAAAAAAAATTAAAAAGGAAAGACGAGGGTGTGGTGGCGCACGCCTTTAATCCTAGTACTCGGGAGGCAGAGGCAGGCGGACCTTTGTGAGTTCAAGGCCAGCCTGGTCTACAGAGTGAGTTCCAGGACAGCTGGGACTACAGGGAGACCCTGTCTCACAAAGACCAGAAATAAATAAATAAATAAATAAATAAATAAATAAATAAATAAATAAAGTAGTTAATAAGAAGTGTTCAAATTAATACCTTCAGTTTATATAGAAAAATCAAGAAATAGTTTCATTATTTAATACTCAACTCTTACTGTAAGATACCTTGAATCCTTTTTGTATATACTTTTTAATCTTTATCGAGTTTGTTTGTTTGTTTTGGTCTTTTTGAGACAGGGTCTCCCTGTAGCCCCCGCTGTTCTGGAACTCACAGAGCTCCACCTGACATCACCATACCCAGCTGTTTTCTATTTTCCAAGATGGCGTCTTCGAGGCTGGCCTCAAGCTCTCCATACTCCTGCCTCAGCTGTCCACGACGGGTGCTTATCCTCCCTCCTGACGTAGCAGGGCAGGCCCACCCCCATGCACTGAAACACTAACTTTCTCTCTCTTCCGTCTGTGTTCTTTCTTGGTCTTGTGTTTTTCTTTGTTCTTTTTACGTTTCTCTTTTTGAGGAGTCTCAAGTTTCTGACGAGCATCTGAGGGTAAAAAAAGTTGAATTAAACACGTGAACGACAGGGAGAAGATAACAGAAGATAACTTCTAATTCATTCATTTCTGAATGAATAAATTAGAAGTCCACTGAAGCCAAATTCCTGCTTCACTGATAAACAAATGGACCGACACAATACACTAGACAGCTCTTGTAGGAAGCGGCCAGAACTCCTTCTACGAGCTGAGCTATCATCTAACGAGAGGCCTCTGGCTCTCTCGGCAGCCCTGCCGTCTCTGCTGTACCCTCCCCAGGCCTCTGGCTCTCTCGGCAGCTCTGCCATCTATGGTGTACCCTCCCCAGGCCTCTGGCTCTCTCGGCAGCTCTGCCATCTCTGCTGTACCCTCCCCAGGCCTCTGGTTCCTCACACATAAACTGAGACACTGCGAGTCCCTGTGCTCATGGAGGAACAGAGGATGAGCCAGGACCAGAGCTTACATTTCATACCCCAGGATCTGGGGAGTACATCTACTTCTTACACACATCATTCTCTCTTAAAAGAAGGGGGGGGGGTGCTGGAGAGATGGCTCAGCAGTTAAGAACACCAGCAGTTCTTGCAGAAGACCCAGGTTTGAATCCCAGCACCCACATGGCAGCTAACAACTGTCTGTAACTCCAGTTTCAGGGACTCCAACATCCTCTTCTGTCCTTTGAGGCCACTGAACGACAGGGGTACATTTACATGCAGGAATACACACATGCACATAAAATAAAAATAATAAAATAGTAAAAGAAAAAAAGATGCCTATAATGCTAGCACTCAGGAAACTGAGGCACAAGAATCAAGAGATCGAAGCCACCCAGGACTATTACATAGCAAGGCCCTTCACAAACAAAGTGTACAGAAAAATAACTGAAGAAGTTGCACAAGCCTAAGTTCTCCACCTTGATTAAGAATCAAATGTTTTCATAAGTCACTAATTTGCAGTAATAAAAGAGAAGCACTAAACCAACTTTTCCACATAAAAAAAGTTCTTGGATATTTCAGAAATGTAGATATTTTCCAAACTCACATAACAGAAGTATGCAATTTTTTTTTTTTTTGATCTTTTCAAGACAGGGTCTCCCTGTAGCCCCAGCTGTCCTGGAACTTGCTCTGTAGACCAGGCTGGCCTTGAACTCACAAAGATCCACCTGCCTCTGCCTAATGGGTGCTAGGATTAAAGGCGTGTACCACCACACCTGGCCAGAGTCTGTAATTTTTTAATCTTGTTTGATTGATTTGGAGACCGGGTCTCACATATGTAGATGAGACCGGCCTTAAACTCAGAGATTTGCGTCTCTGTCTCTGAAGTGCTGGGATTAAAAGTGTGCCAGTATGCTTGATATAACAGTTAATTTTATAGTCAGATATTTCGAAATTTTACTCCTCCCCCCAAAAAAATATTTAATGGTGATTTTTTTTTTTTTGGTATTTTTGAGACAGGGTCTCCCTTTTATTAGTCCCAGCTGACCTGGAGCTCATTCTGTGGACCAGGCTGGCCTTGAACTCAGAGATCTGCCTGCCTCTGCCTCCCAAGTGCTAGGATTAAAGGCGTGCGCCACCACGCCCGGCGTTTAATGGCGATTTTTAAAAATCCACATCTCCTATTATAACCCATGTACCAAATTGTTCTTCACTATTTTGTGGTTATCAATAACATTCTGAGAAACATACATAAAAAAGCCACTGAAGAAAATTTCATTCTCGAAGTACTAAGACCAATTTTAAATCAAAGCTCTGGGGCTAGAGGGATAGTGTGGCCATTAAAGCCTAAGGTACATGGTGGCGCACACCTTTAATCCCAGCACCCAAGAGGCAGAGGCAGGTGGATCTCTGTGAGTTCAAGGCCAGCCTGGTCTACAGAGTGAGTTCCAGGACAGCTAGGGCTACAGGGAGACCCTGTCTCAAAAAAGACCAAAAAAGAAAAAAAAAAAGAACCAAAGTGATTAAGAAATAAATTCACTAACGTTTCTTCTATGCTTTTCTTGCTTTTACTATCTCTTGGATAGCTGAGTTAATCAACTATACCAATATGTAGCTCTGGGTACTATAGGAAAGTACATGGTGGGCTACAGAATCACATGTTATTAATCTATCTGGATCATGTTCTCACATATTTCCTAATCCAACCTTCAAAGAGATAAAAAGCAGTGTAAACATTTCCACAGGAGACCTTCGCAAATGGTGGCCCTGCACAGAAGTTGTTAACAGATCTGGGGAGAGTGTGGACTCTACCTAGTGCTGAAAGAATTGGTTTATTTTATTTGCTACTTAGGCAAACTACTACAAAAGAATCTTAAAATCCTCTCTCATCCATCATTTCCATTCCATCTTTGCATCCTAGATGTTTACTTCTTTAGATCTACAAGTGCCCTTTTATTTTTAAGACAGGGTCTTGTTATACGGCCAGGCTGGCCTCAAACTTAAGATCCTTCTGCGTGAGGGTCCTGAGTGCTGGGATTACAGCAGACCATCATGCCTTGCTCTGCAAAGGACAAAATTAAGACATTTAGAACCCTACCATAAACATCTGAAAGTTGAAAAGGAGAAAAAGTTTACAGACTCTGAAGCTATAAATAAACAACTATCAGCTGGGCGTGGTGGCGCACGCCTTTAATCCTAGCACTTGGAAGGCAGAAGCAGGCAAATCTTTGTGAGTTCAAGGCCAGCCTGGTCTACAGAGTGAGTTCCAGGACAGCTGGGGCTACAGGAAGACCCTGTCTCAAAAAGACAAATAAATAAATAAATAAATAAATAAATAAATAAATAACTATCACCAGGCACTAGGTGGAGACAACAGGTTTGGAAATGTGTCTGAAATCAGAAATAGCCTCGTACTTGTGTGCGTGTCATGTCAGAGTAGATGGGTAGGAAGGACAAGGCTGTCCAGGGACACGGGGTATAAGCTCTGGACTCACTGGGGCAGAAGACAGGAGGCAGCCTCGGGCCAAACTCTTCTCGCTCATCAATCTGTATCTTCTGAATTGGGAAGGGAGCTGCAGGCTCCTCAGGCACCGGCTCAGTGGCTAAAAAACACCAGCAAATCAATGTCACTCATTTGCCCAGTAGTGAGTTTTTAATCCAAGCAATCTTTCTTCACTTTGCTGAGGCAGCTTGACCAGAGATGAGTACACAGTGCTGAACGTGGCGGAGGCCGCCTCTGCCCTGTGGACACTTGTGCTCAAGGTCACACGTGAGACCACATGTGATCAAGTGCATGAAAGGCTGTCACGAAGGACGCAGCTGTAACCAAGGGAAGCTGGAGGAAGGCCCATCTGAGAAGATGAGACCTTGCCAACAGCGACGGGAGACTGTGTCCTCTCCAGAAACCTCACGCCACATTAAATCCATGACATCCAAATAAAAAAATGAAGTGGTAAGGAGTTTTGTTCACAGAAAAAAATAAACTGATATTTACAATCATTTAAAACCATAAAATTTTATATTGCTAAGTGACTTTTTGGTTAAAGGCTTTCAAGAATTACACCCAGGTATATCAGACTGACAGGAACAGACAGATCGTTCTAAGGCTCCGATGGAAAAATGTGCCTACTACTCCAGCACAGAAAAGTTCTCCCGCCTTGGCCCCAGGCAGCTTTATAGCTTCTCTCTCTCTCTCTCTCTCTCTCTCTCTCTCTCTCTCTCTCTCTCTGCTTGGCACTCCCAAGGGGATGAACGGAACAAGCAGATCAGTCTTCTGGGTTAAAGTGGAACTCATGAAATGAGCACACCCTGTATCAAGGGTTAGCGTGCTAAGCAACGGCTGTCTGGGGGCTGACCCACAACATACAATTTCTCCTATAGAGTAGAAGCAGGAAGATCCTTGTATGCCTTGTGACCTGAGGCTTTCCCTAAGGCTGCACTAGCTCAGCCATCAGGGGATCAGGTGTGTGTGTGTGTGTGTGTGTGTGTGTGTGTGTGTGTATGTGTCTATGTGTGATATATATATATATATATATATATATATATATATATATATGAAAACAGATGTACTTTCAGGGCTAAGATTAAACCTTAAAACCAGGGCCTTGTCTGATCTAGGTACTGAGCTACATGCCCAACCCTTAAAAAAATAATTTGAGTCCACCGCTGATGGGAATGTAAACTCATACAACCACTATGGAAAGCAGTGTGGAGAACCCTTAAAAGACTCAAAAGCCAGGGCAAAAGACTCAAAAGCCAGGGCTGGAGAGATGGCCTAGCAGTTAAGAGCACTGACTGCTCTTGCAGAGCACCCGGGTTCAATCCCCAGCACCCACTCTCAGGCGGCTGAGAACGTCTGTAACTCCAATTCCAGGAGAACTCCAGTTCCAGGAGAATCTGAAACCCTCTTCTGACCTCTGCGGCATTGCATGACATGGGTGCACAAACCTACATGCAGACAGTACATTCATACAGATAAATAAAATAAAATTAAAAAAGAAAGACTCAAAAGCCGGGTGTGGTGGTGCACACCTTTAATCTCAGCACTCGGAGGCAGCTGGATCTCTGTGAGTTCAAGGCCAGCTTGGTCTACATAGCAAGTTCCAGGCCAGCTGAGACTAAAGGGAGACCTAGTTTCAAAAAGACCAAAAAAAAAAAGACTCAAAATGAGCTTACCACCTGACCCAGTCATACCACTCCTGGGTATCTATCCACCAGACTTATCCTACCTCAGAGATACATGCACAGCCATGTTTATCGCACGTCTCTTCACAATAGCGAAGAGCTGGAACCAACCCAAGTGCCCCTCAACCAACAAGTAGATAGAGAAAATGTGGTACGTCTACACAATGGAGTTCTATGCAGCAGTAAGGAAAGATGACATCATGAACTTTGCAGGTAAATGGATGGAACTAGAAGATATTAAGTGAAGTAACACAATCCCAGAAAAACAAACAATTAATGGTATCCCTCATCTGTGGACGCTAGCACCAAGTACCTAGCTGTAAGGCAAACTGAGCAACATTAATGTTATATTCCTCATGATCTGAAAGCAACTGTGCTCTTATATTGTGAATCCATTAACAAGTTCTAGAATTAACCTACCATTTATTTTCACACTTTATAGAATTTTGGTATATAGGTGGAGAGTATATATGCATATTTTAGAGTAATATAAAATCAAAATGGAAAACTGTGAATCCTGAAATATGATTTGGAAATAACATCCAGTTTGTTTTCAGATGACATAATTTTAGTATAGAGGACACACACACACACACACACACACACATACACACATTGTAGTAATACAAGTTGGAGGGAACAACAACAACAAAAGAACTGGGACAAAAAAAAACAACAACTGAAAAAGTGAAGTTCTCCCCAAAACAATAATCCTCTGCTTTGAAAAAAAAAACTCTAGAAAGACTCAGAAAATGATGCAAGCCATGTATGGCAGAATGCATGAACTCGGGTGAGGTGGGGGGCATGGAAAGGGAAATGAGTCTAAATTGGATTGAGAAATGATGTATGATGTGTGAAAAAGTTTAATAACAATAAAAATATATTTAAAAAATCATTTGGGGCTGGAGAGATGGCTGAGGTTCGGTTCCCAGCATCCATATGGTGGCTAATAACCATCTTTACTCCAGTTCCGAGGGACCTGACACCCTTTGGCCTCTGCCAGCACTGTACACATGTGGTGCACCTACATGCAAGCAGGCAAAACACTCATACATATAACATTTTTTAAAAGTCATTTTACTATTTTTCAACTCTTTGTAACTTGGTGTGGTGGTTTGAATGAGTGTCCCCCATAGGCTTTAAGTATTCAGACATTTGTCTCCAGTTGGTGGCACTGTTTTTGGAGGTCTTAGAAGGTGTGGCCATGCTAGAGGAAGTATGTCACTGGGGGCAGGCTTAGTGAGTTTAACAAGCCTTGCGGTCTCCAGTCGCTCTCTCTCTCTGCTTCCTGTGCTCACTGCGAGATGTGACCCTCGGCTTGCTGCTCCAGCTCCAGCCGCCATGCCTCCCGCCACAATGGACTCTAATTCCCTGGAACCGTCAACCGTAAGCTCAAATAAACTCTTCTTTTTATAAGTTCCTTGGTCATGGTGTTTTATCTCAGCAACAGAAAAGTGACTAATACACTTGGTTAACTTGGAAAGCCTACATTATCAAACAACTATCTTACAAATATGTATTAGAGGGGCTGGAGAGATGGCTCAGCAGTTAGGAGCACTGACTGCTCTTGCAGAGGACCCAGGTTTGATTCCCAGCACCCACATGGTGGCTAAGAACTGTCTTTTTGAGATGGGGTCTCCCTTTAGTTCCAGGTAGCCTGGAGCTCACTCTGTAGACCAGGCTAGCCTTGAACTCACAGAGATCCGCCTGCCTCTGCCTCCTGAGTGCTGGGATTAAAGGTGTGTACCACCATGCCCAAGAACCATCTTTTTTTTTTTTTAAATTAATTTTATTTATTTCTGTATGTGTATGAATGTACTGCCTGCATGCAAGTTTGTGCACCCGTGTCGTGCAATGCCGCGGAGGTCAGAAGAGGGTGTCGGATTCCCCTGGAACTGGAGTTCTCCTGGAACTGGAGTTTCAGACGGTTCTCGGCCGCCATGTGGTTGCTGGGGATTGAACCCGGGTCCTCTGTAAGAGCGGTCGGCGCTCTTAACCGCTAGGCCATCACTCCAGCCCCCAAGAACCATCTTTAACTCCAGATCCAGGGGAGTCCTACACCCTCTTCTGACCTCTGCAGCACTGCAGGACATGGGTGCACCTACTTACATGTAGACAGTACATTCATACACATAAAATAATAAAAAACATATGTATTAGAGATATATACTAGATTAAGAAGAACAAATCAGCATCCCCCCACCAAAAAAAATTCTGTTCCACGCTAATTAAAAATAGGTTGGTGAAGCTGGTGTACAGAGTGAATTCCAGGACACCTGGAGCTACAGGGAGACCCTGTCTCAAAAAGACCAAAAAAAAAAAAAAAATGCTTCCCATCCAAGCATGCATACTTGAGTTTGAGCCCCAGCACCCACATGAAAACCTGGGTGTTCCCACGCACTTGTATTCCCTGTGCTGGGACAAGCAGGGACAGATGGACCCTGGGGCTTGTGAGCCAACCACCTTAGACAAATTGGCAAGCCCCAGTACCAGTGAGTGACCTTATCTCAGAGAGTAAGCTGGATGGTTCCGAGGTAAGATACCCAAGGCTGATCTCTGGCCCCCACATGTAAGCAAACACATTTATACCCCCCCCCAACAAAATATCATTGACTTCTGATTATCCTAGGTTAAGATTACAAAGCCAAAGCTGGTGCATGCCTGTAGTCACACTGGGCTTCATGAGACCCTGTCTTACCACAGACAGAGAAGATTGCAGACTAAACACCATCAGTTCTCTTTAACTGCCAAGCCTGGGATATCAACGTACCCTGGGTTACGGAGCTTTCTGCCATGGTCGTCTCTTGGGAACTTTTGGAGTTGGCCTCCTCAGTACCCTCTTGCTCATCCTCGCTGTCATCCTGCTCCTCCTCTGAGGATGAAGACTTTTCATCAGAAGAGCTGGCAAAGATGGCCTTGAATAAATCCATGGATGGGCGGCTACCCTCTCCCTCAGTCTGTGAATCTGCACCTTTGTCCACTGCCTGCATTAACAGGGAAATAAGAGTCAAGAATGAAGGAGGGGTAAAGGGACTCAGTGCTCTAGAACATGCTTGCATACATGTGCATACAGTTAGGAGTGGGTTTAGGGTATCCTGCCACACCCCACCTCACTAAGCAGAGACATACTGCATTTATTTCTGTGGGTTTTTCTAGAATACGCTGGTGAAGCAGAAGTAGCTGACGCCCTCCCTGAAGACTCCTCATTAGCAGAACTGCAGGGGACCCAAAGAAATGAAGTCGACCATAGAGCCTCTGTGTGCTTTCAAGAAATCTATCCATACTTGTCCAGTGTTAGCTTAACGAAGAAGCCAGGTGTGGTGGCACAAACCTGTAGTCTCGGCGCTGGGGAGGCAGGGGCAGAAAAATGGCAAGTCTGGAGCCAGCCTGAGCTGTAGAGTGAGACTCTACCTCAGTAAAGCAAGCAGACACAGGTAATGACAAGAGCTCAGCTGTAAGAAACCCCTGAGAGGAAGCTGCGGATCCTCCATACAGTGGGAAGGGAGCACAGGGTACAGACCTCCCTGCGACTGTATAGCACCCTTCCTCACACAGGAGCAGCTGCTGCTGCTGTTCTGAGAAGTGCTGGGAACTAGGTGGTGGGGCCTACCTAGCTGGAAGAGTCAATACTAGGAGGCTGTGCCTTATTCCGGCTCTCTCTCATATTCTCTTTCTCTCTCTCTCTTCCTCTCTCACCCCCCCCCCAATTCAGTCTCTCTGTCTTTGTCTCTCTCTCTCTCTCTGCTTCCTGGCTGTAAAGAGGTGAGCAGCCTCTGCCACTGGTTCCCTGCTCTGCCTCATCACAGCCCCAAACACGCAAAGCTAAGTGACCATGGGCTGAACTCTCTGTAACTCTGAGTCCACATAAATAATACCTTCCTCTAAGTTTCTCTTTCAGGTATTTTGTCACATTGATGCCAAAGAATTAACAAAGGGAACAGAGAAATAATTAGAAAAAAAAAGTCAAAAACAACTTGGGGCTAGAGAAATGGCTCAGTGATTAAGATCACTGGCTGCTCTTGAAGAAGATCTAGAATCAGTTCCTATCACCCACATGGCAGATAACAGCCATCTGTAACTCCAGTTCTGGGGGAATCCAACACCCTCTTCTGACCTCTGTGGACATTTCACGACATGGGTGAACTTGCATATACACAGGCAATATACTCATACACATAAAAAATTTTTAAATAATATATTTTTAAGTCTCAAATTTGATAAGACAAACAAGCAGCTCCAAAACCCCCAAACAAAATAAACTAAAAAATACCTGAACCCAGAGCCCTCATCACAAACATACCTGCACCCAGACCCCCCATAATCAAACAGCCAAAATTAAAAAATGAAGCTCTTGGCAATGGACGGGGGTGAAATCCTCACCACAAAGAAAGGAATAACAATTTAAGCAACTGCAGATCTTACATCAGAAATCACCAGAGAAAACGGGGAAGAACTCTGCAAGGGCTAACAGAAAGCAACTGGCAGCCTGGAGTCCCGGCTAACTGCCCCACACAGAAAAAGCTTTGACCCCCATTCTTGAGCAAAGGAGAATGCATCACTACAGTCGGCCCGGCAATGACCCTGCAAGCTCCGGGTACCTTGTCTGAGAGTGATTCTGGGACCCGCTCTTCCTCTTTGTTTACCAAGGGAATGGACTCTTGTTTTGATGGACCAACTTTTGATCTAGCCAGACTTAAAAATTCACTAATGGAATCTTCTTTCTTCTCTTGTTTGGATGTGTCCCATCGTGATGGTTTCTTGGATTCTGAAAGGCAGGACACCCACAAAATAGTGGAATTAGCAAAAAAAGGCAATTCTTCAAGACTGATCTTTCACCCAGTCAGAACCTCAGAGCACTTGGATGCATGCGCCAACACACCATACAAGGCACTGGCACACAGCAGGGGCAGACAGACCTAACACCTAAGAGTAGACACCCGCCCCATTACTATAATGATGCTTCACAGATACGGCGACTCTCGACGGAGAGTCCACAGAACGACTAGACCACCCCTTACTTCTTTCTTCCAGAAGGTGAGGGGCTGACCTCAGGTCAGCAAATGGACCCTAGTCAGCACCTAGATCTCAGTCGGCTCTTAGACCCCAGTCAGCACCTAGATCCCAGGTTAGCACCTAAATCCAAGTCAACACATAGAATCCAGTCAGGGGGCTGGAGGGATGGCCTAGCGGTTAAGAGCACCAATCGCTCTTACAGAGGACCCAGGTTTGATCCCCAGCACCCACATGGCGGCTGACAGCCGTCTGTAACTCCAGTTCCAGGAGAACTCCAGTTCCAGGGGAATCCGATACCCTCTTCTGACCTCCGTGGCATTGCACGACATGGGTGCACAGACAGTACATTCATACACATAAAATAAATAAATAAATAAATAAATAAATAAATAAATAAATAAATAAATAAATAAAAGAATCCAGTCAGCACCTAGACCCCAGTCAGTATCCAGACCCGAGTGAGTACCCAGATCCCAGTTCAGCACCTAGATCTCAGTCAGCACCCAGTCCCCAGGCAGCTCTACTCACTCTCGGGAGCATGGTGTTGCAGTACTTTCTCACTCGGTGTTGGTGCTGTGGGCAGAGAGGTTGGCTCTGGGAGTGTCAGGAAGTTGAAGACTGAGTATTTGTCCCGCTTCACTCTTGGCAAGCCAACTAAAGTTGAGCTGGGGTGGGAACGTGAAAAGAAAAAAAGATGGACTTTTAGTAACAACTGCTGGGATAAAAGCCACTTCCTATGATGCTCGCTCACTCACACAGGCTCTCCAACTAGACAACAGGGTCCCCTGAGACACTGCCACTCCCCAAAGCAGATCAGAAGCCCCAGAGAAAACCGATCCCGCCTCCCTCAGCACCCATTGACAGTCTGCAGCGCTTCACTTTCAGGTGGGACCCTGTGACACTTCCCCCTTCGCCTTCGCATGTCCACTGGTTTTGTCCTCACGCAGGTCTCCTTAGACTACCGCGCTGTGGAGATGCATTGGAGCGGCTTCCCTATCCCGTCTAGAATGCACTAACTAGTGGCAGGTGTCTTCTCCCTCTGGCTCATAGGTTCTTTCCCATCGTTCCCTGCCTGCTATTTCCAGGCTGAAGGACAGCTGCAAATGCAGATCTCCCACACCTACTGCTACTACTCAGTGAGAACATCAAAGAGACAGGCTCGACATAAGTACTTGATAGCCTCTACTGCACTTGTACTGCCTTTGGAGAGGGCTTGGTTCACAGGACCACATGCTTCACTCACATTCCTAGCTGGAGACAACATATGCATCCCTTGGTCCTGCGCACTTAGAATCAGCTGCGCATTCATTAACACCTTTACCTGGGAGTCTAGAGACAATGTCTGGAATGCCTTAGCACAAGGCCCTCTAAAAGCTGTCACCTAGAGTCAAGTAACCTCATCAAGAATGTTGTTTGGGGGGCTAGAGAGATGGATCAGCTGTTAAGAGTACTGGCTGCTCTTGCAGAGGACCCAGGTTCGATTATCAGCACCCACATGGCAGCTAACAACTGTCTATAACTCCAGTTTTAGGGGAATCTGACCCTTCTGATGGCCACGAGCATTGCATGATACAGGTACACTTAAATACATGCAGGCAATACACTCATACACATAAAATAAAAAATAATTATAATTTTTCTGGTCTTTTTGAGACATGGTCTCCCTGTAGTCCCAGCTGGCCTAGAACTTGCTATGTAGACCAAGCTGGCCTTGAACTCACAGAGATCCGCCTGCCTCTGCCTCCCAAGTGCTGGGATCAAAGGTGTCTGGCACCATGCCTGGTGATAATGAATTTTAAAAGGCTTTTTTTTTTTTTTAACAGATGGAGACTATTACAAAGTTCCACAACTGATCAAACACAGAGAATAAGTGACTGTGAGCTGCCCAGTCCTAAGTGACACAGCTACAAAATGACCTCTGCATCGAAGGCTCGGGGAGCCATCAGGAAACAGGGGAGAAAAGAGTGGACGAGCCGGGGGGACGAGACACCTGCTACTAGTTCATTTTTTAAAAATTTTTATCTTCTGTGTATGAGTGTTTTACTTGCATGTATGTTGCATGTATGTAAGTGCACCACATGCCCTCGGAGGTCAGAAGAGGGCATTAGAGTCCCTAGACTGGGGTTAAGGAACGCTGTGAGCTGCCGTGTGGGTGCTGAAAACCAAACCCAGATCCTCTGCAAGAGCAGCCAGTGCTTTTATCCACTGAGCCAACTCTCCAGCCAGGATTAACTTTCCGTAATTGGGCATAACTGAGTTTCCTATCTTCAATATGGAATAAAGTTTGATATCTGGATTTTTTGGTATGAGTTAAAAGGAGCTAAAGCGGGCTGGAGAGATGGCTCAGTGGTTAAGAGCACTGGCTGCTCGTGTAGAGGACCCAGGTTCAGTTCCCAGCATCCATATGGAAGCTACGAACCATCCATAACTCCAGTTCCAGGGGGTCTGATCCCTTCTCTGCCCTCCAAAGGCACTGTGCGACAAGGGTGCCCTTACACACATGCAGGCAATATATTCATACACATAAACAATAAAAATAAATTTTAATTAAAAAAAGAGAGGAGCTAAAGTAAAATGCACAAAGTCTGTGCATATAAATCAAGTACCTCTAGTAAAGGGAATCCATAAAACCATAAAATGAGCTTTTTTAAAAAAATATTTATTTATTTATTTATTTATTTATTTATTTATTTATTTATATGAATGTATTGTCTGCATGTAGGTTTGTGCACCCGTGTCGTGTAATGCCACGGAAGTCAGAAGAGGGTGTCGGATTCCCCTGGAGCTGGGGTTCTCCTGGAATTGGAGTTACAGACGGTTCTCAGCCGCCATGTGGGTGCTGGGGATCGAACCTGGGTCCTCTGTAAGAGTGGTTGGAGCTCTTAACCACTAGGCCATCTCTCCAGCCCCGAGCTTTTTTTTTTAACTGATATAAAGACAGATTAGACTAACTTACCCTGGATAAGGGTCAGGGACATTAAACCTCTTGCACAGAAGCTTATCTGGGTGCCACTCAAACACATCCCTGGTGAGCTTCCCAAACATCTTCATCTTCACAGCCGACTGCTTGTCATTGACGTCATTCTAGGAAAGAACACAGAGTAGTGTTCCGTGTTAAGAAATGCCAATCTTCATTCCCTGACACTTACCTCAAAACAAACAAATAAGTAGATAAATACATAAGTAGTCAAGCCCTGGACTTGAACTACCAACAAGTTCATGTTCAACAATCCTGGAAGCAGAACCCAGAACAGTTTCTTATTCTACTATGCATATTTTGAAATCTTTCCACTGAGTGATTTGAAATCTTTAGCTGCATGGTGTTTTTGATCCAGGTGAGGAACTGGGGAGTTAGGTCAGCCAGAAGTGCGGGCCACACAGGCATGAGGACCTGAGTTCACACCCTCATCACCCACATATAGGCTGGCCACAACATCATGTCAGTAATCCCAATGCTGGGGAGGTAAAGACAGGAGCCCTGATGCTCTCACAGGCCGAATCAAGGAGCTCTAGGTTCACTGACTTTGAATTTGAGACAGACACTGTTCTCAAAAAAAAAAAAAAAGTGAAGCCTGGTATGGTGGTACACACCTGTAATCCCATCCCCTGAGCCTGAGTCAGGAGGATGAGGAGTTCAAAGCTAGCCTTGGCTACAAGGCACTCTGTGTCCTCCCCAAAAAGAACTAATAAAATGGGCTGCAGAGCAATTAAAGAACGCGTGAGGTGTCAGCCTCTGGGCTCCACATGCACTATGCACACACACACACACAAATAAATAAAATAACATTCACCAGAGAGCTTAAGAATGCAGCCCAATGGTTAAAGAATGTATGCAGCATGTGTGAGATGCTGGGTTCAAGTCCTACAACTGCAAGAAAATAAAATAAAATTCACCAGGTAGGAAAACGATGGCCACAGACCTCTTGGTCTCGAGGAACTTCAACTTGATCAGAATCGTCCTCCTCCTTGCCATGAGTGAACCTGGAGGACAAGGTGCTGTGGGAAGATACGTAGAGCTGGGCTGCCCGGGCGAACTCTTCCCGCTCTCGGGCTCGCTCCCACTCGGTCATACTGGGATCCAGGCATCGTTCCAGTGCATCTACGGCACAGGGTTTGAGACACTGTTTTATTTCCAAGAATGCATGATGCTTAAGAGAGAACACCAGGTGAGCGCCACAGGACCGACTTCCTTGGAAGAAACACTTCTGTGTCCTTGTGTCATGGGGATGGTGGTGCTGGGTGGTACTCTTGGGCAATACTGTCCTTTCCTTTAAAGAGATGCTTTTTTAAATGATTTTTTTTTTTTTGGTCTTTTTGAGACAGGGTCTCTCCTTAGTCCCAGCTGTCCTAGAACTCACTATGTAGACCAGGCTGGCCTTGAACTCAGAGAGATCCACCTGCCTCTGCCTCCACAGTGCTGGGATTAAAGGTGTGTGCCACCATGCCCGGCCTAAATGATTTTTTTTATTTGCACAAGTATTTTGATTGTTGGTATGTTGGTATTGTTGGTGTGTGTGTGTGTGTGTGTGTGTGTGTGTGTGTGTGTGTGTGGTGCTCCCAATGGACAGAAGAGGGCAACAGACCCAGAGCTGTCCTGTGGGTGCTGGAAGTTGAACCCAGGTACTCTGGAAGAACAACAAGTGTTGTTAACCCCTGAGCCCTCTCTCCAGCCCTTTTCATAAGATACTTTTATTGAATTCTGCCTATTCCATAGAACAGAGAAAAACATTTGGAAGACTAATACTTGGTTAAATCTTTGGAAGCAGGGCTGGCAAGATGGATCAGTGGGTGTTTGCCTCCAAGTCTGACAACCTGAGTCTGATCCCAGGACCCACATCATGGAAGGAGAGAGCCCTCCATTACCCTGTCCTCTGACCCCAGGACCCACATCAGGGAAGGAGAGAGCCCTCCATAACCCTGTCCTCTGACCCCGGGACCCACATCAGGGAAGGAGAGAGCCCTCCATAACTCTGTCCTCTGACCCCGGGAGCCACATCAGGGAAGGAGAGAGCCCTCCATAACCCTGTCCTCTGACCCCGGGAGCCACATCAGGGAAGGAGAGAGCCCTCCATAACCCTGTCCTCTGACCCCAGGACCCACATCACAGAAGGAGAGAGCCCTCCATAACCCTGTCCTCTGACCCCAGGACCCACATCACGGAAGGAGAGAGCCCTCCATAACCCTGTCCTCTGACCCCAGGACCCACATCACAGAAGGAGAGAGCCCTCCATAACCCTGTCCTCTGACCCCAGGACCCACATCACGGAAGGAGAGAGCCCTCCATAACCCTGTCCTCTGACCCCAGGACCCACATCACAGAAGGAGAGAGCCCTCCATAACCCTGTCCTCTGACCCCAGGACCCACATCACGGAAGGAGAGAGCCCTCCATAACCCTGTCCTCTGACCCCAGGACCCACATCACGGAAGGAGAGAGCCCTCCATAACCCTGTCCTCTGACCCCAGGACCCACATCACAGAAGGAGAGAGCCCTCCATAACCCTGTCCTCTGACCCCAGGACCCACATCACGGAAGGAGAGAGCCCTCCATAACCCTGTCCTCTGACCCCAGGACCCACATCACAGAAGGAGAGAGCCCTCCATAACCCTGTCCTCTGACCCCAGGACCCACATCACGGAAGGAGAGAGCCCTCCATAACCCTGTCCTCTGACCCCAGGACCCACATCACAGAAGGAGAGAGCCCTCCATAACCCTGTCCTCTGACCCCAGGACCCACATCACGGAAGGGGAGAGCCCTCCATAACCCTGTCCTCTGACCCCGGGACCCACATCACAGAAGGAGAGAGCCCTCTATAACCCTGTCCTCTGACCCCGGGACCCACATCACGGAAGGAGAGAGCCCTCCATAACCCTGTCCTCTGACCCCGGGACCCACATCACGGAAGGAGAGAGCCCTCCATAACCCTGTCCTCTGACCCCGGGACCCACATCACGGAAGGAGAGAGCCCTCCATAACCCTGTCCTCTGATCCCAGGACCCACATCATGGAAGGGGAGAGCCCTCCATAACCCTGTCCTCTGACCTCCATACATGCACATGGTATGCATGTGCCACACATTTATTCACAAACATACACATAAATAATAAGTGTCATTTTTTTTTAATCCTTAGAAGCACTACTCCCAGATGGTGCTAAGTCCATCCACCGACAGAGTCCTCTGTTCAGGCAGAAAACACTTTCTCTAAGGTCAAGTGCTGGAACTTGAAGCCTTTGCAGGCAGAGCAGGACAGCACACCCATGAGCCTGTGCCTGGGCGGGGAACAGAGACAGCACCCAGCCCAGCACCCACCTTTCTGACCTTCCTCCTGTGTACTAAGAGCACCCAGCCCAGCACCCACCTTTCTGACCTTCCTCCTGTGTACTGAAAGCACCCAGCCTAGCACCCACCTTTCTGACCTTCCTCCTGTGTACTAAGAGCACTCAGCCCAGCACCCATCTTTCTGACCTTCCTTCTGTGTAGTAAGAGCATCCAGCCTAGCACCCACCTTTCTGACCTTCCTCCTATGTACTAAGAGCACCCAAGCCTAGCACCCACTTTTCTGACCTTCCTCCTGTGTACTAAGAGCACCCAAGCCTAGCACCCACTTTTCTGACCTTCCTCCTGTGTACTAAGAGCACCCAGCCTAGCACCCACCTTGTTGGTCCTTCCTCCTGTGTACTAAGAGCACCCAGCCTAGCACCCACCTTGTTGGCCCTTCTTCATGTGCATTAAGAACACCTCGTATCGTCTCTGCTTTTCTGGGTCTTTGGAGAAAGGTTTGAAGTTGCTGGCTGTCGAGGTGGCTGAGCCACTACCGAAGGCGGGGAACTGGGAGCAGTGTCTGAGGTCTGGCGTGGAGGACTGCGTTCTGCTGCTTGAAGCACTCTGGGCCAGACTCCTGGCCTTGGCTTGAGCTGCCTTCAAGTCAGTGGCCTGCTTCATGTCCTTAATTCTTTCTCTATCTTTCTGAGAGAGAAACTCTAATACTGAAGTAGCTGAACCTAAATAAAAACAGTAACAAGAGATGGAAATTATTACATTTTGTTGAATATGCAAATTCAATATTACAAATTTACATGATCAGAGATGAGCTTTTATGTTTGCTGTTTCATTGCTATTCATATATCCCCATGAATTAGACATTAACGAAATAACAAGGCAGTTGACAAAAAGGGAGTGGTAACAGCCACGTGGACGCTTACGGGCTAAGGAGGCAGAACATGTGCCTGGTACCCGAGAAGCCCTGACTGTACCCCAGGTGAGGAGCCTGCACCACAGGTGACACAGGTCACAGCTCCCACGGTTCTCTTCACATAGGCCTTGGTTCAGAGCGGAACTAAACAGCAGGTACTTGTGCCACACATGCTTACTGGGCACCAAGCCAGCAAGCACTGGCTGGGGTGGAGGATGAGTCTAGTTCTACTGTGGTCAGGCAAGGCCCCTCTAAAGGGATAACCTGAGGTACATCCTAGAAAAAAAAAGCCAGACTTGTAAAAATATGAGAGAAGAAAGGATGGAGTGGGAACAGCCACAAGGCAGCCCGGGTAGACTAGAAACAGACACAAGGCAGCCCGAGTAGAGTAGAAACAGACACAAGGCAGCCCGGGTAGAGTAGAAACAGACACAAGGCAGCCCGGGTAGAGTAGAAACAGACACAAGGTAGCCCGGGTAGACTAGAAACAGACACAAGGTAGCCGGGGTAGAGTAGAAACAGACACAAGGTAGCCCGGGTGGAGTAGAAACAGACACAAGGTAGCCAGGGTGGAGTAGAAACAGACACAAGGGGTGGAGTAGAAACAGACACAAGGTAGCCTGGGTAGACTAGAAACAGACACAAGGTAGCCGGGGTGGAGTAGAAACAGACACAAGGTAGCCGGGGTGGAGTAGAAACAGACACAAGGTAGCCCGGGTAGAGTAGAAACAGACACAAGGTAGCCGGGGTGGAGTAGAAACAGACACAAGGTAGCCGGGGTGGAGTAGAAACAGACACAAGGCAGCCCGGGTAGAGTAGAAATAGACGCAAGGTAGCCCGGGGTGGAGTAGAAACAGACACAAGGTAGCCGGGGTGGAGTAGAAACAGACACAAGGTAGCCGGGGTGGAGTAGAAACAGACACAAGGTAGAGAAACAGACACAAGGTAGCCTGGGTGGAGTAGAAACAGACACAAGGTAGCCAGGGTAGAGTAGAAACAGACACAAGGTAGCCCGGGTGGAGTAGAAACAGACACAAGGTAGCCAGGGTGGAGTAGAAACAGACACAAGGTAGCCGGGGTAGAGTAGAAACAGACACAAGGACCCGTAGCAGGTAGACCAAGGTGCCGGGTGGAGTAGAAACAGACACAAGGTAGCCGGGTGGAGGTAGAAACAGACACAAGGTAGCCGGGGTGGAGTAGAGACAGACACAAGGTACCAGGGGTGGAGTGGAGAACAGACACAAGGTAGCCGGGTGATAGACGACACAGTAGCAGGTAAGAAACAGACACAAGATAGCCCAGGGTGGAGTAGAAACAGACACAAGGAAGCCGGGTGGAGTAGAAACAAACACAAGGTAAGGGGTGGGAACACCAAGGGCAGTGGAGTAGAAACAGACACAAGGAGCCCGGGGAGTAGAAAGACATAGCGTGGATAGAGACAGACACAAGGTAGCAGTAGAGTGACGCCAGGTGCAGTGGAGTGGAACAGACACAACCAGGGGAGTAACAACAAAGGTAGATGGGGTGGAGTGGAAACAGACACAAGGTAGCCGGGGGGTGACAGACAAGGTAGCGGAGAACAGACACAAGGTAGCCAGGGGTAGAGTGACGAAAAGTGCAGGTGATGGAACAGCACAGAAGCCCGGTGGAGGACGACACAAGGTGGGTAGGAGAAAAGTAGCCAGTGGAAGACAGACACAAGGTAGATGGGGTGGAGTGGAAACAGACACAAGGTAGCCCGGGGTGGAGTAGAAACAGACACAAGGTAGCCAGGGGTAGAGTGGAAACAGACACAAGGTAGCCCGGGGTGGAGTAGAAACAGACACAAGGTAGCCAGGGGTAGAGTAGAAACAGACACAAGATAGCCCAGGGTGGAGTAGAAACAGACACAAGGTAGCCAGGAGTGGAGTGGGAACAGACACAAGTAAGCCGGGTGGAGTAGAAACAGAACACAAGGTAACCGGGGGGATAGACTGCGAAAGAGTAGAGAACAGACACAAGGTAGAGGGGTGGAGTGGGAAACAGACACAAGGTACCGGGGTGGAGTAGAAACAGACACAAGGTACCGGGTGGAGTAGAAACAGACACAAGGTAAGGGAGTACGACCAAGGTGCCGGGGGGGGTGGGGGGAAAGGTTAAAAGAAACAGACACAAGGTAGCCTGGGGTGGAGTAGAAACAGACACAAGGTAGCCCAGGGGTGAGTGGAAACAGACACAAGGTAGCCGAGGGGTGGAGTGGAACAGACACAAGGTAGCCAGGGGTGGAGTAGAGAACAGACACAAGGTAGCCGGGGTGGAGTAGAGGAACAGACACAAGGTAGCCAGGGGTGGAGTGGGAACAGACACAAGGTAGCCGGGTGGAGTAGGAACAGACACAAGGTAGCCAGGGGTGGAGTGGGAACAGACACAAGGTAGCCAGGAGTGGAGTGAACAGACACAAGGTAGCCGGGGTGAGTAGAGAACAGACACAAGGTAGCCCGGAGTGGAGTAGGAACAGACACAAGGTAGCCAGGGTGGAGTGAAACAGACACAAGGTAGACCGGGGTGGAGAGAAACAGACACAAGGGAGCCCGGGGTGGAGTAGAAACAGACACAAGGTAGCCCGGGGTGGAGTAGAAACAGACACAAGGTAGCCTGGGGTTTGGGTGCACCCGTGTCATGCAATGCCACGAAGGAGGTCAAGCAGGGACATCGGAATCCTCCCCCCTGGAACTGGAAGCTCTCCTGGAATGGGAGTTTCGGATGGTTCTCAAGCTGCCCATGTGGGTGCTGAGGGATCGAACCCAGGTCCTCTGCAAGAGTGGTCCGGCGCTCTTAACCGCTTGGAGCCAATCTCTCCACCCCTTAAATATATTTAATAGAAGAACAAGCTAGTGGTAGTATACCTATAATCCCAGTAAATGGACCAAAGACAGAGGGCACGAAGGAGTAATAAAAGTTCAACAGAGTAAGACTCAGCTACATAGTGGTTTGCAGTGTCAGCTGAGCTAACATGAGCACCCTGTCTCATAAAAACAAACACAAGACGGAGATTGGCTTTGGCGGTTAAGAGCAACTGGCTGCTCTTGCAGATGGACTGGAATTCGAGTTTCCCAGCACTGATCATGACACTAACAACTCCAGACAGCTTAATAAATCTCAGTTCCTAGGAGATCTGAGTGCCCTTCGGACCCTCGAGGGCAATGCACGACACAGGCTCCCTTAACAACATGCAGCAAATAGTTTGAATTGCATAAAATAAAAAAATAATTTAAAAAAGAAAAAAAAAGGGCTAGAGAGATGGCCTAGCAGTTAAGAAGTGCCAACCGCTCTTGCAGAAGGACCCAGGTTTGATCCCACACCCAATGGGGCTGCACAACCGTCCTTGATAACTACAGTTCCAGGGGAAATCCGACACCCCTCTTCTGACCCCCTCCGCAGCATTGCACGACACGGTTGCACAAAACCTACACTGCAGAAGTAACATCAATACAATAATCAAAAAAAAAAAAAAGAATAAAATTTAAAAAAAAAAAAATAAAAGAAAAAGAAAAAAAAGAACAATGACAATAATGAAAAGCAAAGGTAGTACAAATTGTCATATGCGGTTCACAACACACAACATGATTCCTATGGTCTGGGAATACAAGAAGCATATAAAGAAATTTTCAATGGCTCAACCTTTAATCCTAGCACTGTTTGGGAGGCAGTAGGCAGGCGGATCTTTGTGAGTTCATTCAAGGCCAGCCTGGTCTACAGAGGCGTTCCAGGGACACCTGGGGCTACAGGAGACCCCCCCTGTCTCGAAAAGACCAAAAAAAAAAAAAAAAAAAAAAGAGAGAAAAGAAATTCAATGGGAAAACCACCACTTGCATTTGATGACTATATTAAATACAATAATTTCAGTCTCCTCCATTGCACATACCTTGAAGAGGCGTCTCTCCTAGCAGCTCCCCCCGCTTGAAGGCATTCAGTTGGTGCCTACTATGTGTCCCTGGGTCTTGTCCTGCCTTTCCAGATGACTCTGATAACACCTGGAGTAAGTGAGCATTCTCGGAGGTTGCAGGAACCACGGGTCTGAAATAATGCACCGGTCGATAGTCTCTTGGCAACTGAGGGGGTGGATAGAGCTTAACAAAGCAAGACAACATGGGAGTCAGAAGTCCAGGCTGCAAGATCAGGCGCACCCGACTATTGCTGCTGAGCATTATTAACAGAGCCTCACCCCAGGCACACTCAGCAAGTGGGCAGAGCTGCCAGAGCCTGGCCCTGAACAGTCCCCAGAACCACACTGTCCCAACAGTCACACCACACGCTACTGTGCATGCTTCCTATGAGGACAATAAAGAGATGATGTGGTACCACAGCTCGTGCCTACTGCAAGGCAAGAAGCATGATTCAAGGCTCTGAAAAAAAATAACACAGAAGCTAGGTGTGGGGCCACACCCCTTTAATCCCAGTATCTGGGAGACGGGCAGACCAATGTATGTGAGTTCAAGGTCAGCCTGGTCTGTATAGTGAGATCTTGTCTCAAAGAAACAAAAACAGGGCTGGAGAGATGGCTCAGTGGTTAAGAGCACTGGGTGCTCTTGCAGAGGACCCAGGTTCAATTCCCAGCTCCCACATGGCAGGCAGCTAACAACCATCTATAACTTCAGTTCCAGTAGAATCCAGCTCCCTCTTCTGACCACCCCTGACATTGTATGACATGGGTGCACTTACACACATACAGGCAATACACTCATACACATAAAATAAAAATAAATAAAATATTTCAAAACAAAACACAACTTGAAATTAGGTACTTTAAAATTCAGAATCTTGGGGGTTGGAGAGATGATGGCTCAGTGGTTAAGAGTACTGACTGCTCTTGCAGAGGACCTGGGTTTGATTCCCAACACCCACATGGTGGCTAAGAACCCTCTTTAGTGCAGGGCGTGGTAGCTCATGCCTTTAATCCCAGCACTACAGAGGCAGAGGCAGAGGCAGAGGCAGCCAGATCTCTGTGATTTCAAGTTTCAAGGCCTACAGAGTGAGCTCCAGGCCCGGTCTCAAAAATACCCCCCTGCCCCCCCAAATAATAAGCCTTAGAAAATCATTTTTAAAAATTCAGAATCTTTTTCTGGCTGTTTCAGTATCAAATTACAACCAGACCTTTTTAAAAATTAATTTATTTTTTGCCGGACACGGTGGAGTACACCTTTTTTTTTTTTTTTTGTCTTTTCGAGACAGAGTCTCCCTGTAGCCCTAGCTGTCCTGGAACTCACTCTGTAGACCAGGCTGGCCTTGAACTCACAAATATTCGCCTGTCTCTGCCTCCCAAGTGCTAGGATTAAAGGCGTGCGCCACCACACCCGGCTGGAGTACACCTTTAATCCCAGCACTTGAGAGGCAGAGGCAGGTGGATCTCTATGAGTTCAAGGCCAGCCCAGTATACATGATGAGTTCCAGCCCAGCTGGGGCTACAGGGAGACCCTGTTTCAAAAAGGCCAATAAATATATAAATAAATATTATATATTTTTATTTTATTTGAATGTCTGTGTCTGTGTGAGTGTATGTGCACATGTGTGTGTAGGTGCCCATGATGATCAGAAAAGGGAGTGGATCCCTAGAAGCTGGAGTTACAGGTGTCTATGGGTGTTGAGAGCCGAACTCTGGTCTTCAGGGTTGAGCAAGTGCACTTAACAACTAAGCCATCTTTCCAGCCCCTGAGACCTTACCTTTATTTACTTACTTTTATTTTATGTATGAGTGTCTTGCCTGCAGGTATGTTAAGTGTACTCATGTCATGCAATGCTCAAAGAAGCCAGAAGAGGGCATCAGACCCTTGGAACTGGAGTTACAAACATCTGTTAGGGGCCATGTGGATGCTGGGAACTGAACCCAGGTCCTTTGCAATGACAGCCAATGCTCTTAACTGCAGAGCCATCTTTCCAGCCCCTAAGGCCTTACTTTTTTTGGGGGGGCGGGTATTTTTGAGACAGGGTCTCCCTTTTAGTCCCAGCTGGCCTGGAGCTCGCTCTGTAGACCAGGCTGGCCTTGAACTCACAAAGATCCACCTGCCTCTGCCTCCCAAGTGCTAGGATTAAAGGTGTGTGCCACCATGCCCGCCTCTCTCTGCCTCTCAAGTGCTGGGATTAAAGGCATGTGCCACCATGCCTGGTGAAAGGTAGATTTTTTTTTTTTTTGGTCTTTTCAAGATAGGGTCTCCCTGTAGTCCCAGCTGGCCTGTCATTCACTCTGTAGACCAGGCTGGCCTTGAACTCACAAAGATCCACCTGCCTCTGCCTCCCAAGTGCTAGGATTAAAGGTGTGCGCCACCATGCCCGCCCATGCACCGACTCAAATCATCAGTTATTTTGCCATTTCGCTTCTTTTTCAAGGAGTCCGTATACTTTTTCTGTGTTCCAGTTATTTTGATTTTCGCTCCAGCATTTTTACTACATGCGACGATCAGCTTTTTCGTTTCTTCCCTTTTAATTGTTTTATAGTTTTTACATCCCTTTTCGATCCTTTCAAGCACAAGGGTCTCTTCATGTAACATCCCAGCAATGTCCTCGAAAACCACCTGAATAGACCAGGCTAGCTTCCTGAACCTCACAAAATCCAGCCTGAACCTCTGCCTACCAAGTGCTAAGAGATTAAAGCAATGCGCCACCAACAGCCAGTCCCTATCTTTAATTTCTAATCTAGTTACTGCTTTTTTTTGCTCCTAGGCAATATGCGTCTCATGTATATCATGTAGCTGTGCACTTAGCGCCATCGAGCGTTCTATCTTAATTAATAGGAGAGAATGACTATATTGTCTCCAGTTATTGAGAGAGCCCCAAAAAAAGTTATTTGCACATCTCAGCACTCACCCCTGTAAAAATTTTGGGTGGTGCAAACTAAAAGCAAGATGTACTCCCTAGTAATATCCAGTAAGTTGCCTCAAACAGAGTTATATGAGCGACTGTAACCCTACTCCCTTTGAGTCTTCTACCTTGTGCGGTACCCGAAGGGAACTTCTTAATTCCCCTACCAAACCACCCCCCACCTCCGCATTTTCCTTCTCCTTGGAGCAGTCAATGCACACCTACATATTGCATCGTGATGGCTTATAGCTCTGGGAGCCACAGAGCCTCTAGCCATTGAAACTAACACAATTACATAACTATCATATCAGCTACTTCAAAGTAACCTCGATAGTAAATAATTTTAAATATTTATAATATTATTAACTGTTCTTAGAGCATGTAAGCCTGTCTTCAGGAGCGAGATACAACTAATAGTATAGCAATAGTGGCGCTCTACTAGTCTTCTGAGAAAACTTAAATTTTCCTTTTTAGGCTTATGTACTTTATGATTGAGTTTGATATATATAATAGTGAATATTTCGTTGGCATTGGCTCTGCAGATGTTTGTATGTGCCACCACATGATTAGAGAGTCGTCACCTCCAGTGTTCCACCTAAATAGACGTTCTAGTCTTAAAGTCTTTACATGATAGCTTGTTTATCCCGCTAACCTTATGTGCCGGTGCTAGCTGATGCTTTCAAAACCTGGAATCCATTCGTCTGCCAAGAGTACCCAGCAATTTCTCTATTCACTGCGGAATCCCATTAAACTCTTATTACCTCAAGCCTCCCTATCCATGTTATCGGTAAATTCCCAGACCCATATCCCTTGTCTAAGGTATGCATTTTTATTAATTCTTTTCATAAGTTATACTGCAGCTACGCATCGTATTGTCAATGTATAGAATATGAATGAAGTCGAATAAGTGATAGTGTAGCATTGTTAATCGTTAGCAAGAATTATAGTGTGCACGAAGGACTGTAGTGTAGCATTGTTGTGTCGCCACTGAAGCAAAGTGCGGTGTGACATTGAGGATGTGCTACGAGCATGGACTAATGAGGTGATGTGCAAACAAGCATACAAATGTGGTGTAATTTGTGTGGTGGAGACATGCGTCGATGAAGGAACATGTGTGGCTGCATGGTAGCATGCGGTTGTGCCTAATGATTGGGTGCACGAAAAGCATCACCTGTGTGTGAAGCTGTGCATGCGTGTGCATGAGTGCCAGGCATGGTGTGTAATGATGTGTGGCGGAGCATTCATGGACACTGCAGTGTGTGGCACAAGCATGGCATGTAGGCATGAATGTTGTGTGCAGAAGCACGCGTGGTAATCACTAGTCCATCGAGCACACCTACCTCGTGTGCCTTACTCGCGTGTACTATGAGTATCCGATTTGAGCAACTGTCTAGGATGTTTGTAGTGAAACGATGAGGGTGTGCACTATGAGCATGTGGTGACAGTGAGCCGGTGTTCGCGAAGTGTAGTGTTGCAGGAGGCCCACTGCATGGGTCCCGCATGAAGAATTGTGTTCCCTATGACTTAGGAAGCGAGTTGCTGTTGGCACACTGAAATATGAAGAATAGAGTGTAAGTGTCACAGGAACCAACGAAGCAATATCAAGGTAGCTTATGAAAATGTAAAGTTGCTGTCCATGTTTAATGTTAAAGCAATTCTCCTTTGTTGAATATGCAATGGATGTGGTATAGAAGCAGAAGACACCGCAATTGTTTGGTTGTCAGAAGGTGGAGCCATAACGCAAAATGTTGCCCAGACCAACATTATGTAAATAGAGAGGCTTGAAGACTGGACAATAGTAGTAACACACCTGGGATTCCCTCTGTCTGCCTTACTGCCGCAAATGAATCCTAAACAGTACATGCCACCCTACTCTAAATTTTATAAAAAAGATTTATATTATTACTTTGGATGGAATATGTGCCGTGATGAGTCTGAGAACATAAGTGTGCACCACATGTCTTGCAAGAGCCTCTGGAGGCAAGAAAAGGGACATCAAAATCCCTCGGATTGCGAACTGGGGTTAGTTACTAAGTCAGTTATGTGAGCCCACAGCTGGTGGTTTTGGCTTTGCTGCCCTTGGGAGACGGAACCCTAGCTCCTCTTGAACTCGAGACTCTCTCCAGCTCTCCCACTAAAGAATGGTTTCACATGGGCTTGAGCAACAAACTTCAGCCATCCGTTGAGCACTTTAGTGATCAAGCATAAGTCCCCAACCGTTTCTAAAATATTATTTTAAATTTTATTTATTTCATGTTTATTTTCTTGAGACAGGGCTTTACCATGTAGCCTCTGGCTAGCCTGGGACTCATATATAGACCAGGTCTGGGCTAGAACTGGAATTAAAGAGTGTGAGCCCACAGCCTAGACTCCTTTGTTCTTTTCGAATGAATGATCCAGAAAGAGTTGGTCAAGCCTTTAATACATAGCACTATGGAGAGCGAGAGGCAGACGAGATCCTTTGTTTACGTTCAAGGCTCAGCCTGGTTCTAAGCAGGGGAGTTCACAAGGACACCCTTGGGGCTACAGGGAGACCCTGTACAAAAGACCAAATAAAATAAAAAAAATAAAGATTATCCCAGGCTGACCTTGAACAATTCTCCTGCCATTAGTCTCACAAGAGCTGGCATTATAGCACACTCAGCTTCCGTGAAAGAATTTGTAAAGAGGAAACAGCAAAGATAGCTCCACAGTCAAAGCACTGGCTCCTGAGGCGTCGCGCAAAAGAGCTCCAATTGACGAATATCAGATCACACAACCCAGTCACCAGCAGTAGAGAAAGCCAGGAAGATCCAGAAACTGCTGCCATTCTTGGTACTAAACAGACAGGCGTAAGGATTAAGGACAGTGATTTTGAAAAATTTCCGTTTGTATCCCAATCACTAAGAAAGGTAGAGGAAGCAGGAAGAACGATAGGACTGCTGCCATGAATAGTTCTAACATGCGTAATGTGTTAGACAGTGACTTTGAAAAATTCCCTTTGTATAACAGTCAATAAGCCAGGTAGAAGATAAGCAGGGAGGATCCGAAGGACTGCGTGCCAGACGGTTCTAACAGAACAGGCGTAACGGCAGTATTAGACCAGCTGGATTTTGAAAATTCCCTGTATTATATACCAGTCACTAACAGGAGATAGAACAGGAAGCTAGAGACTGCTGCCGATGGACTTCGTCTAACAGGCATAAGGAGTTAGACAGTGATTTTGAAAAATTTCCGTTTGTATCCCAATCACTAAGAAAGGTAGAGGAAGCAGGAAAGTCCGAGACGGACTGGGCCATACTTCAACAGAGGTTAAGAGTAACAGGATAGAAAATCCTGGTATTCCCATCATTAAGCCAGGGTAGAGCAGAGCGGAACCTGCATTGACTGCACGGATCTTAGTTATAGTTTTCATACATATACCAGATTTTGCTTCTGAACCGACCTTATGAGTATCCAATAGACATTTTTGGCTGGTCATGTTTAGTAAAAATTAAAGATTAAAAAAGGGGTAAACCAGAGCACTCATTTCCACTGATTGTCACTCTATGTATTTGTTTGTCTTTCAAAAAAATGTTTATTTTATACACCTTAGTGAGTTAGTTAGAAATTATTTTCTTTTTCTTTTAAAAAAAAAAAAACCCTGTGAAATAATCACAAATACTTTGTAAAGTGGTTGCTTCAGACAATACAAAACTGGAACCAAGAAAGGTAAATTCCAACCAAAAAACACTTGATGTTTCTGCTAGAAAGTAGTTGAACCTGGTTGAGTTGGTTCTGGGAGGTTATTTATGTTATTCTATACCCTGAGTTTACTGGCTGCAAAAGGTAACATATGGATAACCGTTGTGAGGTTGAAAGCATCCATCTAAGACGATAAAATTTCTCGAAGAGCACATGTTATGGAGCATCCCTCTGTGTTAAAGTGTCATTACTTCCTCTCTAGCAACTATGACAAAGTTGATAAACGCAAAAGTTGGAGAGGTGCTTAGAAAGCAAAATAATAAAACCATACCAAATCATCAAATACCTGATAATATCTAGATCCCCAATGGTTCACAGGTTATAAAAAAATCCTGAACTTGAAATATATTAGATAAACAATGGGAAGGCACACTATGCATAATGCATCAAATCCCAAGAGTGAAAAATGGTATAATTTTGAACTTCAATAAGCATTACAAATAGATGAGGCCCAATATTTATATCTTAGATTCTGTTCTTATGTATGTTTCATACACGTTTAAAATTAAACTGATGTAACTGATGTTTTGTTAACTAAGCTATTGGACCTGTGTTAATAGCTTAATATCACTGATTGTAGCCATTGATCAAGCTCATTGATTTTCATAGACTTCTATGCGTGTTACTAAGATGTGGCTGTCACCTTGGAAGGTAGTTGATATGATGATAGAGCAGGGGAAATTTTATGAGTCTTTTATCTTGTGAAAGCACTGCTATTATTGTTTTCAGCAATGATTTGACAGANAGACAGGGTCTCTCTGTAGTCCCAGCTGTCCTGGAACTCACTCTGTAGACCAGGCTGGCCTTGAACTCACAAAGATCCGCCTGCCTCTGCCTCCCAAGTGCTAGGATTAAAGGCATGCGCCACCACGCCCAGCTTTTTTTTCTAATCTGTTTCTTTTTTTTTCTCCTAGGCAAATGCTCTACTACTGAGCTACACCCACAGTCTATCTTTTAATGGAGGAAATGTCTCTTTTAGAGGAAATAGTCACTCACTTGAAATTTGGGTTTAGAAGATGAGCATTTAACTGCTTTCAACAGAATACGACTACTAACTGAAGTCTCTACTGTGGAGACTCCTTCCCCCACCCCCCACCCCCATTTCCTTCTTCCTTGACAGCATCTCACTATATAGGCCAAGCTGGCCTTGAACTCACAATTCATCTACTTCAGTTTCCCAAGTGCCGGGATTATAGGCATGAGCCTGTCTCAGGACAACCTCTAGTAACTAGGCCACTGCTTTTTGAAAACAAAATTTCTTTGTGTTTTTTACTTAGATTATTTTATTTTATTTATGAATGTTTTGCCTGCATGTTTGTATGTGCACCACCAGAAGAGAGTGTCACCTCCCCTAGAGCTGGAGTTACGATAGTTGTACGCCATGTGGGTGCTAGGAGTCAAACCTGGATCCTCTGCAAGAGCAGCAATTTCTCTTCACTGGGCCATCTTTCCAGCCCTTCATGTTTGGAATTCAGATTGTATAGGAGCATTTTTCTTTCATTTTTGCACCATGTGTGTGATATGATGTGTGTGTATGAGCATACGTGTGACATGAATATGTGTGCACAAGCATGTGTGTAGCATGTGTGTGCATGAGCATGCGTGTGACATGAGTGTGCACGAGCATGTGACATGAGTGTGTGTGCACAAGCATGCATGTGGTGTGAATGTGTGGTGCATGCGTGTGGCATGTGTGTGCAGGAGCATGCGTGTGACATGAGTGTGTGCACAAGCATGCATGTGGTGTGAATGTGTGGTGCATGCGTGTGGCATGTGTGTGCCAGAGCATGTGTGTGACATGAGTGTGTGCGTGAGCATTCATGTGACATGCGTGTGTGCACAAGCATGCATGTGGCATGAATGTGTGTGTGAGCACGCGTGTGACACGAGTGCATGAGCACACATGTGGCATGCGTGTGACATGAGTATGCATGAGCACGTGTGTGACATGAGTGTGCACATGAGCATGTGTGTGACATGAGTGTGTGGAGTGTGTGTGCAGGAGCATGAATGTAGCATGAGTGTGTGTGCAGGAGCATGTGTGTGGCATGAGTGTGTGTGCACGAGCATACGTGTAGCATGAATGTGTGTGCATGAGCATGTGGGAGGCCAGAAGACACCGCAGATGTGTTTTGTTTGTTTGTTGAGGTGGAGCCTCGCATTGCCCCAGAACTTGTAAAGGAGGCTGGCTGGCTAGGAAACCCCTGGGATCCCTCTGTCTCTACTGTCCAGCAATGGAATTAAAAGTACATGCCACCCTACTCAACATTTTAAAAAAGATTTATTTATTACTTTATGTGCATGCGTATGTGCCTGTATGAGTCTGAGCATATGTGCACCACATGCTTGCAAGAGCCTCTGGAGGCAAGAAAAGGGCATCAGATCCTCTGGAACTGGAGTTACAAGCAGTTGTGAGCCCCAGTGTGTGTGTGCTGGGAACGGAACCCAGGTCCTCTTAACTCTGAGACATCTCTCCAGCTCCCACTAAGAATGTTTCACATGGGCTTGAGGCAACAAACTCAGATCCTTGAGCACTTTAGTGATCAAGCTAAGTCCCCAACCTTTTAAAAATTATTTTAAAAGTTTTATTTATTTCATTTATTTTCTTGAGACAGGCTCTTACCATGTGGCCTTGGCTAGCCTGGGACTCACTATATAGACCAGTCTGGGCTAGAACTGGGATTAAAGGTGTGAGCCACCATGCCTAGCCTCCTTTTTTCTTTTAAGAGATATGCCAAAAGGTGGTGCAGGCCTTTAATCCTAGCACTTGGGAGGCAGAGGCAGGCGGATCTTTGTGAGTTCAAGGCCAGCCTGGTCTACAGAGGGAGTTCCAGGACACCTGGGGCTACAGGGAGACCCTGTATCAAAAAGACCAAAAAAAAAAAAAAAAAGATATCCCAGGCTGCCTTGAACAATTCTCCTGCCTTAGTCTCACAAGAGCTGGAATTATAGACACACTCAGCTTTCCTTGAAAGAATTTTAAAGAGGAACAGCAAAGATAGCTCCACAGTCAAAGCACTGGCTGCTCTTGCAGAAGACCCAAGTTCAAATCCCAGAAACCACATGGTGGCTAACCACCATCCTTGAACTCTACTTCCAGGGGATCCAGTGCCCTCTTCTGTCCTTCAAGGGCACTGCACAGCCCGGGTGCACTTAAATACATGCAAGCTTAACACTGAGACACATAAAATAAATTTTTAAAAACTAAAAAAAAAATTTTAAAGGAACAATATAAAAAGAAATAACAAAATCTAAACATATTAGTATAGCTCAATTAATTGCTGAAAAAAAGTGAATACTGAAATAAAAGAAATATTATAAGCATAAAACCAGTAAAATGATTTTTTAATACAAAACTTTTCTTACTTTCTTTGAAGATAAAGGTTTAGAAGCCAAGGAAAATCCATCCAAAATTTTGCCAACATATCGAAGATCTCGTTCTGGTTCTACAAAATGACATCATTGATTAATTCCAGAAGTGGAGACATTTACAGAGAGACAAAATACTTCTTATCTCTAGGAACATAAATAGTGCACGTCACAGGTGAGATCCCTGGAAAGGAGTAGGAGGGGACAGGATGGCTTTCAAGGCTCATCCACACTTCTGTTGACACAGTGACTAGTGGCCCAGCCAAAACTGTCACCTGATTTCAGCTGCTATGAAAGCCACCCTAGGCCTCCGAAGAAAGTACCTTGTCTTCACAGCTAGGACCTATGATGATGGGCAGAGCTAGAACTTGTGATGATGGACAGAACAAGGACATGAGATGATGGACAGAATAAGGACATGAGATGATGGACAGAACAAGGATCTGAGATGATGGACAGAACAAGGATCTGAGATGATGGACAGAACAAGGATCTGAGATGATGGACAGGACAAGGACATGAGATGATGGACAGAACAAGGACCTGAGATGATGGACAGAACAAGGACCTGAGATGATGGACAGAACAAGGACCTGAGATGATGGACAGAACAAGGACCTGAGATGATGGACAGAACAAGGACCTGAGATGATGGACAGAACAAGGACCTGAGATGATGGACAGAACAAGGACCTGAGATGATGGACAGAACAAGGACCTGAGATGATGGACAGAACAAGGACCTGAGATGATGGACAGAACAAGGACCTGAGATGATGGACAGAACAAGGACCTGAGATGATGGACAGAACAAGGACCTGAGATGATGGACAGAACAAGGACCTGAGATGATGGACAGAACAAGGACCTGAGATGATGGACAGAACAAGGACCTGAGATGATGGACAGAACAAGGACCTGAGATGATGGACAGAACAAGGACCTGAGATGATGGACAGAACAAGGACCTGAGATGATGGACAGAACAAGGACCTGAGATGATGGACAGAACAAGGACCTGAGATGATGGACAGAACAAGGACCTGAGATGATGGACAGAACAAGGACCTGAGATGATGGACAGAACAAGGACCTGAGATGATGGACAGAACAAGGATCTGAGATGATGGACAGAACAAGGACCTGAGATGATGGACAGAACAAGGACATGAGATGATGGACAGAACAAGGACCTGAGATGATGGACAGAACAAGGACCTGAGATGATGGACAGAACAAGGACCTGAGATGATGGACAGAACAAGGACATGAGATGATGGACAGAACAAGGACCTGAGATGATGGACAGAACAAGGACCTGAGATGATGGACAGAACAAGGACCTGAGATGATGGACAGAACAAGGACATGAGATGATGGACAGAACAAGGACCTGAGATGATGGACAGAACAAGGACCTGAGATGATGGACAGAACAAGGACCTGAGATGATGGACAGAACAAGGACATGAGATGATGGACAGAACAAGGACCTGAGATGATGGACAGAACAAGGACCTGAGATGATGGACAGAACAAGGACCTGAGATGATGGACAGAACAAGGACATGAGATGATGGACAGAACAAGGACCTGAGATGATGGACAGAACAAGGACCTGAGATGATGGACAGACAAGGACCTGAGATGATGGACAGACAAGGACATGAGATGATGCACAGAACAAGCTCCTTTCGCGGGCAGCCTCTTCCACAGGACCCACTACTTCAATGTTACCTTTCCCAGAATCAGATCAAGGGAAACAAGACTCAACCGATACTTCAGAAAACATGAACTAAACTAAATCCCCAAATCCTTTCTTCCAAAGGAAAAGAGAAAAAGTGAAAGGACATCAGGTTCATACTGAGCCTTCAAGGGGCTAAAGAGATGGCTCAGCAGTTAAGAGCACTGCCCACTCCTAGAGAGAACCTGGGTTCAATTCCCACCATCCACATGGCAGCTAACAACTGTCTGTAACTCTAGTTCCAGGGGTTCCGACACCCTCTTCTGACCTCAGATACTGCACTATATGGGTACACTTACACACATGCAGGTGATACAGCTATACACACACAATAAAACTAACATAAATAAAATATTTTTTTCTAAAAGAAAACCTTTGGGGCTGGAGAGATGGCCTAGCAGTTAAGAGCACCAACTGCTCTTGCAGAGGACCCGGGTTCGATCCCCAGCATCCACATGGCGGCTAAGAACCATCTGTAACTCCAATTCCAGGAGAACTCCAGTTCCAGGGGAATTCAAGACCCTCTTCTGACCTCTGCTGCATTGCACGACATGGGTGCACAAACCTACAGTACATTCATACACATACAAAAATAAAAAAAATTAAAAAAAAAAAAAAAAGAAAACCTTCAAGGGACTGGAGAGATGGCTCAGCAGTTAAGAGCACTGGATGCTCATGCAGAAGATCTGAGTTCAATTCCAAGCACCTACATGATGGCTAACAATATATAACTCCAGTTACAGGGGATCTGATGCCCTCTTCTGACCTCCTCAGGCATTGCACCCACATAGTGCACTTACATATGTGCAGGCAATATACTCATACACATAAAATAAAAATAACAAAATGTTTTAAAAGAAAAGTATTCAAGAGAACCAGCATAGGCAAAAAGGAAAAATCCCAATCACAAGAGTCACCCTGGAGCAACTGCCTCCCAGTTTCCCTAGCAACAACCCAAATAAGGCTCCAGGGTAACCCAATCAGGTCAGCTGTAATCTCATCCTAGGGCAAACTGTGTAGCAGATGAAACCTAACGGTAGATAAAACCACATCACAGGAAAGGGAGGGACCCATGCCCTCTGACTAGGAAGAGAATGGTTCACTGGCCACGTAGGCAACCCCGTGACAAAGGTCCTGTCACTCACAACTTCCTGTAAAGCAGGTATGCATGCTGGAAGATTCACTACAGCCTCATTAATTGTGGAAAAAAATAAGAACAATTTAAAAGTCAACTATGGCTGGGCCTGGTGGCACACGTCTTTAATCCCAGCACTCAGGAGGCAGAGGCAAGGGGATCTCTGTGAGTTCAAGGCCAGCCTGGTCTACATAGCCAGCTCCAAGCCAGCTGGGACTAATAGGAGACATTGTCTCAAAAAGGGAAAAAAAAAAAAAAGTCATCTATGGAGACTGGGTAAAATGAATATTCAGTCAATAAAAAGAAATAAATTGTATAATTAATATGTGCTATATAAGAACAAAAATCCCCAAACCCATACAGCCAGAACTGCAGGTGCCATAGCCCTGGAAGTAAGAGGGTAGAGGTGGTTGTGGGAGACAGGCCAAAGAACAGGACAGGCAGCGTCCACAGTGCAGGAAGGTCTGCTCAGCTTCACAGGGGGGAAGGGGGACTCAATGGCAGACAAAGGTGCTGTGTAAGTGAAAGATTTGCCTCAGAGAGTAGATTCAAATATATACATAATATATTCTTTTTTTTTTTTT
>VZQC01006976.1:87730-148246 GCA_009823505.1 Rhizomys pruinosus
TGAGATGATGGACAGACAAGGACCTGAGATGATGGACAGACAAGGACATGAGATGATGGACAGACAAGGACCTGAGATGATGGACAGACAAGGACCTGAGATGATGGACAGACAAGGACCTGAGATGATGGACAGAACAAGGACCTGAGATGATGGACAGGACAAGGACCTGAGATGATGGACAGAACAAGGACCTGAGATGATGGACAAACAAGGACCTGAGATGATGGACAGAACAAGGACCTGAGATGATGGACAGACAAGGACCTGAGATGATGGACAGACAAGGACATGAGATGATGCACAGAACAAGCTCCTTTCGCGGGCAGCCTCTTCCACAGGACCCACTACTTCAATGTTACCTTTCCCAGAATCAGATCAAGGGAAACAAGACTCAACCGATACTTCAGAAAACATGAACTAAACTAAATCCCCAAATCCTTTCTTCCAAAGGAAAAGAGAAAAAGTGAAAGGACATCAGGTTCATACTGAGCCTTCAAGGGGCTAAAGAGATGGCTCAGCAGTTAAGAGCACTGCCCACTCCTAGAGAGAACCTGGGTTCAATTCCCACCATCCACATGGCAGCTAACAACTGTCTGTAACTCTAGTTCCAGGGGTTCCGACACCCTCTTCTGACCTCAGATACTGCACTATATGGGTACACTTACACACATGCAGGTGATACAGCTATACACACACAATAAAACTAACATAAATAAAATATTTTTTTCTAAAAGAAAACCTTTGGGGCTGGAGAGATGGCCTAGCAGTTAAGAGCACCAACTGCTCTTGCAGAGGACCCGGGTTCGATCCCCAGCATCCACATGGCGGCTAAGAACCATCTGTAACTCCAATTCCAGGAGAACTCCAGTTCCAGGGGAATTCAAGACCCTCTTCTGACCTCTGCTGCATTGCACGACATGGGTGCACAAACCTACAGTACATTCATACACATACAAAAATAAAAAAAATTAAAAAAAAAAAAAAAAGAAAACCTTCAAGGGACTGGAGAGATGGCTCAGCAGTTAAGAGCACTGGATGCTCATGCAGAAGATCTGAGTTCAATTCCAAGCACCTACATGATGGCTAACAATATATAACTCCAGTTACAGGGGATCTGATGCCCTCTTCTGACCTCCTCAGGCATTGCACCCACATAGTGCACTTACATATGTGCAGGCAATATACTCATACACATAAAATAAAAATAACAAAATGTTTTAAAAGAAAAGTATTCAAGAGAACCAGCATAGGCAAAAAGGAAAAATCCCAATCACAAGAGTCACCCTGGAGCAACTGCCTCCCAGTTTCCCTAGCAACAACCCAAATAAGGCTCCAGGGTAACCCAATCAGGTCAGCTGTAATCTCATCCTAGGGCAAACTGTGTAGCAGATGAAACCTAACGGTAGATAAAACCACATCACAGGAAAGGGAGGGACCCATGCCCTCTGACTAGGAAGAGAATGGTTCACTGGCCACGTAGGCAACCCCGTGACAAAGGTCCTGTCACTCACAACTTCCTGTAAAGCAGGTATGCATGCTGGAAGATTCACTACAGCCTCATTAATTGTGGAAAAAAATAAGAACAATTTAAAAGTCAACTATGGCTGGGCCTGGTGGCACACGTCTTTAATCCCAGCACTCAGGAGGCAGAGGCAAGGGGATCTCTGTGAGTTCAAGGCCAGCCTGGTCTACATAGCCAGCTCCAAGCCAGCTGGGACTAATAGGAGACATTGTCTCAAAAAGGGAAAAAAAAAAAAAAGTCATCTATGGAGACTGGGTAAAATGAATATTCAGTCAATAAAAAGAAATAAATTGTATAATTAATATGTGCTATATAAGAACAAAAATCCCCAAACCCATACAGCCAGAACTGCAGGTGCCATAGCCCTGGAAGTAAGAGGGTAGAGGTGGTTGTGGGAGACAGGCCAAAGAACAGGACAGGCAGCGTCCACAGTGCAGGAAGGTCTGCTCAGCTTCACAGGGGGGAAGGGGGACTCAATGGCAGACAAAGGTGCTGTGTAAGTGAAAGATTTGCCTCAGAGAGTAGATTCAAATATATACATAATATATTCTTTTTTTTTTTTTAATTTTTTATTATTATTTATTTTTTTTGTATGTGTATGAATGTATTGTCTGCATGCAGGTCTGTGCACCCGTGTCATGCAATGCCGCGGAGGTCAGAAGAGGGTCTCGGATTCCCCTGGAACTGGAGTTCTCCTGGAATTGGAGTTATAGACGGTTCTTAGCCGCCATGTGGGTGCTGGGAATCGAACCCGGGTCCTCTGCAAGAGCGTCGGTGCTCTTAACCGCTAGGCTATCTCTCCAGCCCCAATATATTCAATATTATATATACACAGTGTATATCATATATTATTAGCTACTATAAGATTAATAGATTGGCCAGGCATGGTGGCGCACACCTTTAATCCTAGCACTCAGGAGGCAGAGGCAGGTGGATCTCTGTAAGTTCAAGGCCAGCCTGGTCTACAGAGTGAGTTCCAGGCCAGCTGGGGCTACGGGGAGACCCTGTCTCATAAAGACCCCCCAAAAAGATTAATAGACTGATGTTAATTTATATATTGGTTATTGATTTAACTAATATAGAGATTATCAATCTCATTCTCCAGTTTCTTTTTTTTAATATTTTTATTAATTCTTTGGGAATTTTATTTATTTATTTATTTATTTATTTATTTATTTATTTATTTATTTATAAACAGGGTCTCCCTATAGCCCCAGCTAGCCTGGAACTCACTCTATAGACCAGGCTGGCCTTGAACTCACAGAGATCCACCTGTCTCTGCCTCGCAAGTGCTAGGATTAAAGGTGTGCACCACCACGCCTGGCTTAAAGACAGTTCTTAGCTGCCATGTGGGTGCTGGGAATTGAACCCGGGTCCTCTGCAAGAGTAGTTGGTGCTCTTAACTGCTGAGCCATCTCTCCAGCCCCTCCAGTCAGTTTCTAAAGTATGCTCAATTAATATTCAGCATTTTACAATTTATAATTGTGGTGATTTGAATGAGAATGTTCCCCATAAGCTCCAAGTACTCAGACATTTTGTCCCCAGTTGGCAGTACTGTTTTGGGACATCTTAGATGGTGTGGTAATGCTGGAAGAAGCTTGTCACTGGGGGCAGGCTTAGAGAGTTCTTAAGCCTTGCAGAATCCCTAGTGTCCTCTGCTTCCTGTGCCTGCTTGCAGATGGGAGCCATTAGCTTCTGCTCCTACCGCACCAACCTCTGCCACCACGCCTCCCCATCACGATGGACTCTAATTCTCTGGGACTGTAAGCTCAAATAAACCCTTCCTTTTGTAAGTTCCCTTGGTCATGGTGTTTTATCACAGCAACAGAAAAGTAACTAAGATAATAATTAACATATATATTGTCAATGACATCAATACATTAGCTATGTAACATAATTACTATAAACAATAGTTTAATATACTGTGTATTAATTATAATATAACACAATAATATTCACAAAATTTGTAGTAGTTACAATTTCTTTTTTTTAATATATATATATTTTTAAACTTTATTTTCGTATGTGTATGAATGTACTGTCTGCATGTGGGTTTGTGCACCCGTGTCGTGCAATGCCTCGGAGGCCAGAGAGGGTGTCAGATCCCCCTGGAACTGGAGTTAAAGACGGCTCTCAGCCGCCATGTGGGTGCTGAGAATCGAACCCGGGTCCTCTGTAAGAGCAGTCGGCGCTCTTAACCGCTAGGCCATCTCTCCAGCCCCAGTAGTTACAATTTCTGATGTGTGACTGTTACATATCTCTGGGGGTAGGGTTGGGAGGGTACTGGGGTTGAGCCCAGGGACTGCACTTGCTAGGAAAGCACTCTCCCACTGAGCTATATCCCCAGCCTCTGATGCTGTTTATTTAGTCAGCAGATTTATGTGCCAAATACCTCTTTATGCCACTTGATCCTCCCAACCTCTGGTATGAATCTTAACCTTACTTTAGAAAGGAAATCCCTGGTGTCTGGGGAGGTTAGGAGCTTTCCCAAAGCCAACCATGTGGGCATAGAGAGTAGGCATCCGAATCCAGGTCTGATTATCCAAATTACATGCTACTGATCCTCTACACAATCTACCCCCCCAACCCCCCCCCACACACTATTTCTGGAAACCAAAACTGGAATACCAGTTTAACCATAAGATCTGAATCACCACAGACTGACTTGACATTCAAGTTGTGGTTGTGTTTCGAGGCCAGATATAGTAGCCTAGAATCCCAACACGGGAGGCCAAGGCAGGAAGAGTTCAACTCTGGGGCCAGTCTAGGCTATGTAGTGAGCCCTTAACTACAAAAAGAAGAAAAGTTGTGTTGAGAGATGTCCAAATGTGATGCTGACAAGAGGCCCTTGGGCCTCAAGGGGAAGACAGGCAGCATCAGGCTCCATTGCTTTCAATCAGCGGGCTGCTGGTGAGCCTGCTGCCTAGTCCCCAGGTCTGGTCCTCCGGCCTGAACCCGCTGTTTGAGTTGGCTTGCTTTAGCCACCTACTAGTCCCTTGAACTGAGTCTTTCCTGCGGCCTCACTGCCAGCGCTGGCCAGCAACACAGCGCCTATTCACACACACAGTGCTTTCTGATCCAAGCCTCTCCATCCTCACTGCTGGATTGAACCCTACCTGGCCTAAACCCCACTGTGTTGACATCCCACATTGCGTGGGCCAGGCAGGCTGAGGAGTCACTGTGAAACCCAGCCAGTCTCAGGCTCACAGCACCTCTGCTTCAGCCTCCCCAGTGTTGGTTACAAGCCTGCCCACCACCGGGCTCCCACTGCACTTCACCTTACATCTTTGACCAACAAACCCCTGCTCCCCAGAGGCCGACATTCCAGCCCCGGACCCTGCACTCCCTTCTTCTGAGACCCTGACAACTGGTCCTCCCACCTGACACTGCTCAGGAATTACCTTTCTGACTTCTGTACTGCCTGGGTGCTGTCCAGCCATACAGGCCATCTCCAGGCTCCTCGTCCTTCAACACAGTGTCATACTTGGACAGGGTTTCTGTGGCATAGATGTCATCATCTTCCTCTTCTAGGGCACCTACACCAAAAGCCTGGAAAACACAAGGTTTCAGACATAGAGATCATAGGCTTTAGGGCCTATCTGTCTGTCTGTCTAGAAGGACACAGCTGCTTTAAGGATATGACAGAGCAGACCACATTTGCACTTCCTGATCACTAAGAGAGATTAAAACAGCCTCAAGACTGGGGTTTGGTTCCCACACAAAGGTGAAAGGCAGAGGGCCATCTGCTCAGTGTGGCCTGGGGCCAGTGCAGGTGGCCAGGGCAAAAAGACCACTGCCACTCTAACAGGGAGGGTCAACACCCCTTGTCTTTGTGAGAAACGGCTTCCAACTGATTTGCTTTTGTTGAAAGACTAGAAAAAGCATGCACAGAAAGTAAAGGTAATGGAACAACAAAGTAACGAGCCATTTTCTTTTTAAGAAAGAACCTGTGAATTAATTTGAGAAAGGGGACAATCAGAAGTTCTCCATCTTTCCAAATATGACAAACAAATCTACAAATAAAAATTGCCCAGGTGCTCCTGACTCAGAGTCAAGCACCAAGAGGTCATCTAACCTGCACGTAAACATGGAGGGCAGATCACAACTAGTTTATTTATTTATTTTACTTACTGTGTGCACATGCATGTGTGTGTATACTGGCAGGCACACGCATGCGACACTGTACATGTGTGCATGTAGACATCAAAAGACAACTTTATGGAGTTGATTCTCTCCTTCCATCATTACATGGAGTCTGCAGCTCAAGCTCAGATCACCAGGCTTGCACAGCAAGCACCTTTATCTGCTGAGCCATCTTGCAGGCCCCAGTCTGCAATTAGACTAAAACTAAGCAAGAAGGGTGGTTTTCTGCTTGGCCCTAACAAGAGGGGAAAGCAATCCTCCCCTGGGAATATGGGGTCTCCACCAAGAACAGTGCTGGCTCTCAGGAACCACTACTAGAATCTGGAGGGTCTGCTTCACAGGGGCCCAGAAATGATCTTTAGGGAAACATAAGCCAGAGCTGGGGGTGCGGCTCAGCAGTAGAGGATTTGCCTCGCATCTACAAGGTACTCAGCCTCAGCACTGAGTAAATAAAATAAAAATAAAATAAAATAGAACATGAAGAAAGAAAGCACTTCAGAATCTCAAAGTCTTCATGTCATGAAGAATGAGTGCCTACTATGGAGTCCATCTAACATGGAAAGTCTGTTGATTTGTCAGTGGTTCTTCCTGTAGGAAGCAAGCACTTTTACCTGGCCTGAAATCCCCAATTTTCTTCCTTTACTCAGTCCAATGTCTCCAAGAAGATTGCCTGCCCCCTCAGATCCTCCACCAAAAAGATTCAAGTGTTCTCCTGGGGTTCCAAAGAGGGCTTGGTGGGGATCCAGGCCCTTGTAGGCTAGTCCATGGACATTATCTTTAGGTGTAAAATCCACAGGTGTGACATCTTTAGGGGCAAAGGTCACGTTATCAGGTAGGTAGTCATCATCTTCATCCTACTCCAAATGTGTGAAGGAGAATTAAGGTGAGTCACTTACTGTTGGGTGTGAATATTAAAGTACAGTGATTAATTCCAAACAGAGCCATTATCAAACTTGAGTTCATGCTGTTACAAATGACTAAATCTCATCCCTGATCAATGACGCTAACAGAAGCAACCACGTGGTAAGAATCTGAACCAGGGCTGGAGAGATGGCTGAGTGGTTAACAGCCTATATTGCTCTAATAGAGGGTCCAGGTTTAGTTCCCAGCACCCACATCTGGTAGCTCACAACTGCCCGTAACTCTAGCTCCAAGCAATCTGATGCAGCAATCTGATGCCCTCTTCTGGCCTCCGTAGCCACTTCACTTGTGTAAATAAACCACTCACAGACACACACATATAATTAAAAACAAATATAGGGGGCTGGAGAGATGGCCTAGTGGTTAAGAGTACCGACCACTCTTACAGAGGACCCAGGTTCGATCCCCAGCACCCACATGGCGGCTGAAAACCGTTTGAAACTCCAATTCCAGAAGAACTCCAGTTCCAGGGGAATCCGACAACCTCTTCCGACCTCCGTGGTATTGCGCGACACGGGTGCACAGACCTACATGCAGACAGTACATTCATACACATACAGAAATAAATAAATTAGCCGGGCATGGTGGCGCACGCCTTTAATCCTAGCACTCGGGAGGCAGAGGCAGGAGGATCTTTGTGAGTTCAAGGCCAGCCTGGTCTACAGAGTGAGTTCCAGGACAGCTGGGACTACAGGGAGACCCTGTCTCGAAAAAAGACCAAAAAAAAAAAAAAAGAAAAGAAAAAGAAAAAAAAAGAATCTGAGTAGCAAAGGGGTGCAGCTCAAAGGTATAGCACATGCTCAGCAGACACAAGGTCCTAGGGCCAACCCCAGCATGAGAAATAACCTGGGCTTTCTGTAGCACTAGCTTGTGGCTGAACACATCACCTGACAGAGTGAGGGCAGCTTTGAGTGTAGATATTTCATGGCAATGGGATCTAATGGACACCCAAAATTGTTATGACTTTAATATTTTTTTACTTACAGGGTTTTTTTTTGGGGGGGGGGTCTGGGTTTATTGTTGTTTAAATTTTAATTATATTTATTATAGTTTACTATATTTATTAATTTTGTCTTGCTACAAAGCTCATGTGGAGGTCAGAGGACAACTATGGGAATCTGTTCTCACCCACAGCACGTGGGCCATGAGCATCACTCGAGTCACCATGCTTGACAGCAAGCACCACTTACATACTGAGCCTTCTCACTGGCCATGAGCATCACTCAAGTCACCATGCTTGGCAGCAAGCACCACTTACATACTGAGCCATCTCACTGGCCATGAGCATCACTCAAGTCACCATGCTCGGCAGCAAGCACCACTTACATACTGAGCCATCTCACTGGCCATGAGCATCAATCAAGTCACCATGCTTGGTAGCAAGCACCACTTACATACTGAGCCATCTCACTGGCCGTGAGGATCACTCATGTCACCATGCTTGGCATCAAGCACCACTTACATACTGAACCATCTCTCTGCCATGAGCATCACTCGAGTCACCATGCTCGGCAGCAAGCACCACTTACATACTGAGCCATCTCACTGGCCCTCTTTGTTTTTTGAGACAGAGTCTCATTATGTAGCTCAGGGTGGCCTAGAACTTGAGATCCTCCTGCCTCAGCCTTCCTAGCACTTAGATTATAAGTGTGCACCAACATCCGTGGCAGTTTTTTATTTTCTTTCAGTGCTGGTGCTCAAACCCAAGGCTCTATACACTCCAAGCATGGGCTGTGCCAATGAGCTACATCCCCAGCCTGTAATCCTAAAACTTCACAGTCATAAAGTTAACACGTTCTGTTCCAACATACCTCAGATCCTTCTGAGCCACCAGGCGGTAATGCACAGCCATAGATCTTAACTCCAGGATCTATGAAACAAATTTGGAAGACATTAGTCATGAGCAACTAAACATAAAACCAAGTCACTGACACTCGTCAGTGGTGTACGGCTGTACTTGTAAAGACACTGCAGCCTTGGGGTCATGGGTAGATAGCAGGGACTGTCTTCCCCCAGGGCTGTCCCACCTGTATTCCAACAACAATGTACTCAGTGAATGACCTCTGCTGTCCTAGTACCACAGAAAACACAGGGAAATCGCTCTCACCCTCAAAGGCTTCACTCACAGTCTGACTGGGCAAACGGGCAAGGAAAGTGCAGGAAATAAGATGTTAGCTGGGGTTAGCTCAGGAGCAGACCCAATCCCCAACACCGGTTGTGGTGGAGACACTGGGAATAATGTTAGGCTGTGGCACAGTGTCATGGTTGGCCTCAGCTGTCAACTCCACACCTGGGAATAGGGGACCTGGCTGCCCTCTGGGCGTGTCTGTGAGGAGTTTCCTCCATCTGGTTGGCGTGTGGGCGTGTCTGTGAGGAGTTTCCTCCATCTGGTTGGCCTGTGGGTCCGTCTGTGAGGAGTTTCCTTCATCTGGCTGCCCTGAGGGCCTGTCTGTGAGGAGTTTCCTCCATCTGGCTGCCCTGTGGGCCTATCTGTGAGGCATTGTCTTGATTGTCCAGTGACGTGGGAGGGCCCAGCTCATGTGGGTGATGCCACCTCTGGGCAGGTGGTCCTGAGTTGTATAGGAAAGCAGGCTGAGCACAGGCCAGGGGAGCAAGCCAGTAAGCAGCGTTCCTCCATGGTCTGTGCTTTGGGTTCCTGCCCTGAGTTTCTACTTTGACTTCTATCAAAGATGGACTGTCCCTTAGAAGTGTAAGATGCAACAAACCCTTTCTTCTCCAAGTTGGTTTTGGTCACAGTGTTTTATCACAGGAACAGAAAGCTAACCAGGACACAGAGTTTGACAGTTTGGGTGAAGATAGGAAGCAAAACAATTTTTTTGGTCTTTTTGAGATAGGGTCTTTCTGTAGCCGAAGATGGCCTGGAACTCACCATGTAGACTAGGCTGGGCTAGATCTCACAGGGATCCGCCTGCCTCTGCCCCTCAAGTGCTGGTATTAAAGGCGTGCATCGTAACACCCGGCCAATGGCTAGGAGGTAAAGTTGTACAGGCTCCTGGTGAGAACGTAGTGCACCATGACCCTCCTGGAACTTACCATGCGTTACACACAGAAGGCCTGACATGTGTTCCACTCAACCCAGCAAATCCGTTTCTAGGAACAAGCTATCATTCAAAAGTATATAGCAGCTAAGCATGGTGGCATGCACCTGTCATCCTAGCACTCAGGAAGCTAAAGCAGGAAGATCATGACCTTGAGGCCAGCCTAGACCGTACACAGAGTCCTGGCAGGCTGAACTATGTGGTGAGACCTTATCTCACAAAACTAAACTAAACAAAGCAACCAAAAGCACGTGCTGTTGCGCGAGGACAGTCGGCGGCTCTGCTCACCAGGCTTCTGTCGACGTGGCCTTCTCTTCACTCGAGGACCCACTCCTTGTCCTTCCTTCCAACCCATTTTTCTTAGCAATTCAAAGCCAACAGATAATCTAGGCAGCAGAGAAAAACATCAGCAATGAGCCTCATTTTTAACAAGCAACTCTTGATATAGTTCCTCTACCTATCTTGCCTGAGCTCATCCATACACAAACAATGACAGAACCCTAGAGGCCAGCCACAACTGTCTGGGCTCAGGAGCACACCTGTACTAGGAAAGACAGATGTCCACCTCTTCAGGCCTTTGGAATGGGCTTAAAGGGACTCTAGTAGTCCTTGTCAAGCCAGTCTGTGGCCCAGGGATAGCAGCATCAGGTCAGATGCCCAGGGGCAGAAGTCAAAGTATGTGAACGAGAAGACAGAAAGAATCCCGCAGGGCAGAGCCCACAAGCCCTGTGAGGGAGGTGAGGGAGGGAAGCCACCCCAGTTACCAACAGCCCTCCAGCCTTCATAACCCCAGCGGCTGTCTGGTGGCTGCGACTCTTAAACATTCTACACAGTGATAATGAGAGACCTTTGGGGTAAAACTCCATCACTTCTACCTCCAGTGGGAAACTATCCTGTATCTCTGAGTAAGACAAACATACTGAAGCAAAGCACCCAGCCAGGAGCAACACAATGGGAATTCTCACTTTGCTGGTGTGATGAGGTCATCAAGCAGCATGGCTCCAGGAATAGGGGCCACAGAAGCTGCCAGCTGCCTGGCCTTTTCCCGTAGTCTGTCTTTGGTTTTGGAAGCAAAATCATCTGTGGTAACAATTGCTTTGGGTGCTATCCCAAATTCACTAAGATCCTTCAGAGGAGAAAATGAAACACGATTACTTCATTTGGAAAGTAGCTCAATATTTATGTCACATTGTTGCTTTAAATAAAATTGAAACTGAAAATTTAACAGTACATGGTACCTGTACCCCCCAAACCACACATAATAATAATAATTAATAATTAATAATAGACAAAAACAGATGGGCATGGTGGCCCACACCATTAATCCCAGCACTCGGGAAACAGAGGTAGGTAGATCTCTCTGAGATCTAGGCTGGCCTGGTCCACACAGAGAGTTCCAGGCCAGCAGGGAGACTCTGTCTCAATAATAATAATTAATAATTCTGGCCCAAAAGGCTGCAGTAGAAACACTGTGACTCATGGGCCCTGTATCCCTTGCCTGGGCTCAGGGAAAAAATAAATAAATAAATAAAAAATAATAATTAATAATTAACAATAATAAATTAAACAAAGTTTTAAAAAAAGAGAAAGGTCTGTTATTATAGGTCATACTACTCCAAAAAGAAATTAGTCAAATGTGGTGGTATATGCCTGTAATCTTTTTTTTTTTTTGGTCTTTTTGAGACAGGGTCTCCCTGAAGCCCCAGCTGTCCTGGAACTCACTCTTTAGACCAGGCTGGCCTTGAACTCACAAAGATCCACCTGCCTCTGCCTAGGATTAAAGGCATGCACCACCATGCCTGGCATGCCTGTAATCTTAACAGGAGAAAAGTTGAGGCACAGGAGTTTCAAGTTCAGAGCCAACCTACGTTACATATCAAGACTTTGTCTCAAAACAACAACAACAACAATAACAACAACAAAAAGAACAAAAAAACCTCTCCCTTTCCTCTTTCCTGCAAGCTGCTTATTGTATGTAACTTTCCTCCTGGGTAAAACCCATGCTGAGGTTTTAAAAGAACAGAGGTTTTGGGGCTGGAGAGATAGCCTAGCGGTTGAGAGCTCCGACTGCTCTTGCAGAGGACCCGGGTTCAGTCCCCAGCACCCACATGGCGGCTGAGAACCGTCTGTAACTCCAATTCTAGGAGAACTCCAGTTCCAGGGGAATCCGAGACCCTCTTCTGACCTCCGCGGCATTGCATGACACGGGTGCACAGACCTACATGCAGACACTACACTCATACACATACAAAAATAAATAAAATTAAAAAAAAAATAAATAAAAGAACAGAGGTTTCATTTCATCCTAGCAGCTCACGGTCCCTTCACCTGCAGGGCGCATTGTGGTCCCCGTGCAAAGCTGTGGGCTCAGCACCCAGGATGCTGCCCTCACTCAGGGAGCAACTAGAGTTCTTCAGTAAATCTGTCTGTCTGTGACTTCCTCCTTCCACTCCTGGCTTTAGAAACGGGCCAGCTCCAAGCACAAGACACTACTGCTGGGATGAAGGAGAACCCACGCGGGCACAGGCACTGTAGTACAAGTACCTAAAAGACAAGGCCTTACGACCAAGAAGGGAGTGCTACTGGGCTTTCTGGAGGGGGGGAAGGTGCCACGCCAACCATGGACACGGGTCCACAGCTAACTGTCATGGAAAGCTGTGCGTACCCACCTCTTCATCCATAAAATCCTCAGGACCAAGAACAGATTTGTCTGCTCTGTTCTGTCGTGAAGACACAAAGGTAGAGGGTGTCCATCCTAGAAAGAGAAGAATTGAGAGCGTCATGATCTGCAGCAGCATGTGATTTGTTTTTGTTTTTGTTTACTGAGACAGGGTCTTACTATGAAGCTCTGGCCAACCTGGAACTCATTATGTCAACCAGGCTAGCCTTGAACTTGCAGTGATCCTCCTGCAAGGACCTGGGTATGATGCTGCACACTTCTAATTGCAGGCAGAGGGAGGAGGATCTCTTTAAGACTGAAGCCAGCCTGGTCCACAAAGCAAGTTCCAGGCCAGCTGGGGCTACAGGGAGACCCTGTTTCAAAAAAGATCAAAAAGAAAAAAACACTACACAATTCTTTCAATATGGAATTTATTACACTATATAATATGACATTTTAATTGATATTTCTACATTATCAAGAGCAAGTGGAAGCCAGTATGCTGAGGTCTTGTGTCAGGAGAGAGCGGCTGCTGACCCCTGGGGAGTTCAGATGCTGGTTCCTTAACTCTTTGACCCTTGGTGACCTCATCTGCAAAACATCCATGACACTTGTCTTCCTTAGTCTCTGAGTCATATGAAGCTGTCAGTGATTAACTGAGAGAATGCATCATTTCTACAGAGTGGAAGAGAACTCTTCCACTTTCAGATGGGACAGAGCAACACGCAGGTACGTCTGCAAATATTCAAAGAGAGCTTATGTGTTCTAAGTGTATGGACTGAAAGGTTTAAAGAACTTTCTTTTTTTTTCCTTTTTTTTTTTTTGTCTTTTTGAGACAGGGTCTCCCTGTAGCCCTAGCTGTCCTGGAATTCGCTCTGTAGACCAGGCTAGCCTTGAACTCACAAAGATCCACCTGCCTCTGCCTCCCAAGTGCTAGACCGCACCTGGCTAGAACTTTCTTTTTTTCTTATTTTTTTATTATTTTTTTTTATGAATTTTATTTATTTCCGTATGTGTATGAATGTACTGTCTGCATGCAAGTCTGTGCACCCATGTCGTGCAATGCTGCGGAGGTCAGAAGAGGGTGTCAGATTCCCCTGGAACTGGAGTTCTCCTGGAATTGGAGTTTCTTTTTAATCCAGGAAGGGAACTGGATGCGGTGGCTCATGTCTGTAATCCCAGGACTCAGAAGGCTGAGAGGCAAGAAGATCTTGAGTTCCACACCAACCTGGGCTACATGTAAGACCCAGTTACACAAAGTATATGAGAGGCGACCTTATATTATTTCCATCAACTGCTTGAGAAGGAGACCAGTTCTCAGTGAACTCGTACCTTCTTTCGAGCCAACGGTATTGAAGTACCCGGCAGAAAAGCCTCCACTGAAGGCTCCATGAAACCGTTTGTACCGTCCTTTCTCATCTCTGACAGTCTGATCCTGAAGAGGGACAGGTTTCTTTGGTCTTTCACCTGAAAAAAAAAAAATTTAGTAAAAAAGATGAGTTATGTTTAAGAGCACTGGCTACTCTTACAAAGGACCTGGGTTTGATTCTCAGCACTGAAATGTCGGCTAGCAACCATCAGTAACTCCAGTTCCAATGGACTCTAGCGCCCACCTCTGACCTCTGTGGGCACTACACAACATGGGTACACCTACATACACATAGGAAACACACTTATACACAGAAAATAAAGTTAAAAAAAAAAGATGAGGTAGAAAGACTTCAAAATGCACAAAGCTTCAGAAAAAAAATGGCTTTGAAAACAATCATAAAACACACACACACAGGGCTGGAGAGATGGCCTAGTGGTTAAGAGCACCGACTGCTCTTGCAGAAGACGGGTTCGATCCCCAGCACCCACATGGCGGCTGAGAACTGTCTTTAACTCCAGTTCCAGGAGAATCCGACGCCCTCTTCTGAGCTCTGCAGCACTGCACAGCATGGGTGCACAAACCTACATGCAGACAGTACATTCATACACATACAAAAATAAATAAAAAAAATTTTTTAAAGACCAAAAATATATTAAAACATACACACACAAAGAAAGACTTTAGGGGAGAAGTCATTACTTTGCTTATTTTTATTTTATGTTTGTGAGGGTTTTCCCTGTATGTAAGTACACACTGCCATACAATGCTCACAGAGGCAAGAGGAGGGGAGTTGGATCCCCTGAAACAGGAGATACAGGTGGCTGTTGGCAACCCTGGGAGTGCTGGGAACCACTCCGGGTCCTCTGCAAGAGCACTCAGTGTTCTTATCCACTCAGCCATCTCTCCAGTCCAAAGATGTCATTTTTTTTTTCTTTTTGGTCTTTTCAAGACAGGGTCTCCCTGTAGCCCCAACTGTCCTGGAACTCGCTCTGTAGACCAGGCTGGCCTTGAACTCCCAAAGATCTACCTGCCTCTGCCTCCTGAGTGCTAGGATTAAAGGCGTGCACCACCATGCCTGGCTCCTTGGTCTTTTTGAGACAGGGTCTCACTGCCTGGAACTCACTCTGTAGACCAGGCTGGCCTTGAATTCACAGAGATCTGCCTGCCTTTGCCTCCTGAGTGCTGGGATTAAAGGTGTGTGCCACCACGCCTGGCCTAATGTTCTTTTCTTTAAATAATAATAATAATAATTATTATTATTATTATATTATTATTATTATTGTTATTGTGTGTGTGTGAAGGTCAGAGGATAACTACAGGTCACGTTCTTTCCTTCCACCTTTTGGGTCCCAGAGAGCAAACTCAGGTTGTCAGGCTTGGCAGCGGTGTCTGTACTCTTTAAGTCATCCTGCTGGCCCACAGTTAAGGTTTCTTAAGCTTCCTTTTCATACACTGTTGACAGGGCCGGGTGGTCACATCATAGGAGCAAAGGGCATTTCATGTGGTTTAGCCTAAAGGGAAATTTACTAGGCTTTAAGTTTCCGGTGTTAGTGACACAAATTTTATCAACTCCCAAATTCTAAATTTATTTCAAGTATAAAAAGAAACACAAAACCAAGTTATGTGTAAAGGTTCAGAACAGGAAGTAGGGTTTGTGTGCTTAGCTAAGGGCAGGGCTGAGTCACTGGAAAGACGACCCCACCTTGGCTAACACAGAACTTTGGTCAGCTTGGCCTCACTTACCTCAACTCTAAAATGAGACTGACATTAAGAGCAATAGCTGCTAATCAGTCACAGTGACATGCTTGGAATCCCAGCACTCCAGAGGCTTGTGAGCTTGAAATCAAGCTGAACTACAAAAGTGAGACACTGTCTCAGAAAACTGGCCGGGCATAGTGGTGCACAAGGCCAGCCTGGTCTACATAGAGAGTTCCAGGCCAGCTGGGGCTGCAGAGAAACCAGGTCTAAAAAAAAAAGAGAACTATAGCTATTTCAAAGTTGTCCTACAAATTAAATAATGCTAACGCATGCAAAGAACTCAGAAGGCAAGAGGGCCAGGGTGGGGAATTTTTTTTTATTTTTTTTATTTCTGTATGTGTATGAATGTACTGTCTGCATGCAGGTCTGTGCACCCATGTCGTGAAATGCCGCGGAGGTCAGAAGAGGGTGCCAGATTCCCCTGGAACTGGAGTTCTCCTGAAATTGGAGTCTCAGACAGTTCTCGGCCGCCATGTGGGTGCTGGGGATCGAACCCAGGTCCTCTGTAAGAGCAGTCGGCGCTCTTAACCACTAGGCCATCTCTCCAGCCCCGGTGGGGAATATTTTTAAGGTGCTAGCCGGCATTGCTGTTCTTGCTGTCATCTTTGTGTATAAAGAGTAAGCTGTACCCAAGAGGTCAGGTACATCAGTGACTTTATTAGTTAAACCATTTCTTTTCTTTTGCGTGGAAGGGGGAGGGTGGTTGAGACAGGCTTTTACTTACTGTGTAGCCCTGACTGGCCTGGAACTCACTATATAGACCAGGCTGTGCTAGAACTCACAGAGACCTGCCTGCCTCTGCCTCCTGAGTACAGAGATTAATGGTATATGCCACCACCTGGGTCCCATTAAACCAATTCTTATGTTTAAAAACAAAAATAAGAGCCAGATGTGGTGGCACATGCCTATAATCCCAGCACTCAGGAGCAGAGGCAGGAGGATCTCTGTGAGTTCAAGGCCAGCCTGGTCTACATAACAAGTTCCAGGAGACCTTGTCTTAAAACGAAAACAACGAAAAACCTAAAAGACTAAAAACAAAGAAAAAATAATAAAATTTAAAATAAAGAAGAAAAAAAAAAAAGAAAAGAAAGAAACCAGACATGGTGGTACATGCTTTAATCCCAGCATTCAGGGAGCTGAGGGGGGACTGCTGTAAATTTTAGGCCAGCCTGGGCTAAAATGAGATCCTGTCCCCAAATTTTCTCATCCTCAAAATGCTACTGCTTAAAGACTAGGCAGCCTGAGTTCAATTCCCCTTCTTTATTACTTATTAGTTTGTGTAGTCTTGGGCAAAGGACTTAATCTCTCTAAAGCTAAACCTCTAAAATGAATATTAGGGTAATAATGGATCCCATGTTTCAGTTGTAGTAACAAAAATTATAGATGACTGAGCTACAGCTCAGTGGGAGACCACTTACTTAGCATGTGTGAGGCCTTGTGTTCCATCCTCAGCATAAATTAACAAAAATAAATAAAGCATAAAACCTGGTCATAGTGAGAGTCAGTTAATACCAGTTATAAATGTCCTTTTTTTTTTTTTTCTGGTCTTTTTGAGACAGTCTCAACTGTAGCGCTGGAATTCACTATGTAGATCAGGCTGGCCTTGAACTCAGAGATCCACCTGCCTCTGCCTCCCAAGTGCTGGGATTAAAGGCATGTGCCACCAGGCCCAGCTTAAATGTCCTTTAATTAGGAATAACTATTTGGTCTTTCCTTCTCTTTCATGACTTTGACTTTTTTTTTTTAATTTTTTTTTATACATTTTTTTAAATTTTATTTATTTCTGAACGAAAAAAAAAAAAAAAAAAAAAAAACCAAAACAAATGGTGAAAATCTTGCATTATGGTACCGGCAAGTTATAAGTCAGTTCGGTTCTTAAATTAAAAAAAGATATATAAGCCTGGTGTGGTGGTGCAGCCCTTTAAAAAAATAAAAATATAAAATAAATCCCAGCATTTTGGGAAGCAAAGGCAGGCCAATCTCTCTGAGTCAAGGCCGCCTGGTATACATAGCAAGTGTCTAGGCCAGCGGGGACTAAAGAGAAACCCTGCTCTCAAAAAGACACAAAAAAAAAAAAAAAAAAAAAGGACATTATAAACTGGTATTAACTGACTCTCACTATGACCAGGTTTTATGCTTTAATTTATTTTTTGTTAATTATGCTGAGGATGGAACACAAGGCCTCACACATGCTAAGTAAGTGGTCTCCCACTGAGGCTGTGCTCAGTCATCTATAATTTTTGTTACTACAACTGAAACATGGGATCCATTATTACCCTAATATTCATTTTAGAGGTTTAGCTTTAGAGAGATTAAGTCCTTTGCCCAAGACTACACAAACTAATAAGTAATAAAGAAGGGGAATTGAACTCAGCTGCCTAGTCTTAAAGCAGTAGCATTTAGAGGATGAAAAATTTGGGGACAGGAGCTCATTTTAGCCCAGGCTGGCCTAAAATTTCACAGCAGTCCCCCCTCAGCTCCCTGAATGTGTTGATTAAAGCATGTACCACCATGTCGGTTTCTTTCTTTTCTTTTTTTTTTTTCTTCTTTATTTAAATTTTATTATTTTTCTTTGTTTTTAGTGTCTTTAGTTTTTCGTTGTTTTCGTTTTAAGACAAGGTCTCCTGGAACTTGTTATGTAGACCAGCTGCCTTGAACTCACAGAGATCCTCCTGCCTCTGCTCCTGAGGCTGGGATTATAGGCATGGGCCACCACAATCTGCTCTATTTTTGTTTTTAAACATAAGAATTGTTTAATGGGACCCAGGTGGTGGCATATACCACTTATTCTGTACTCAGGAGGCAGAGGCAGGCAGGTCTCTGTGGTTCTAGCACAGCCTGGTCTATATAGTGAGTTCCAGGCCAGTCAGGGTACACAGTAAGTAAAAGCCTGTCTCAACCACCCTCCCCCTTCCACGCAAAAGAAAAGAAATGGTTTAACTAATAAAGTCACTGATGTACCTGACCTCTTGGGTACAGCTTACTCTTTCTACACATACACAAAAGTGACAGCAAGAACCGCAATGCCGGCTAGCCCTTAAAATATCCCCACCGGGCTGGAGAGATGGCCTAGTGGTTCAGAGCGCCGACTGCTCTACAGAGGACCTGGGTTCGTATCCCCAGCACCCACATGGCGCCGAGAACTGTCTGAGACTCCAATTCAGGAGAACTCCAGTTCCAGGGGAATCTGGCCCCCTCTTCTGACCTCCGCGGCATTTCACGACATGGTGCACAGACCTGCATGCAGACAGTACATTCATACACATACAGAAATAAAAAAAATAAAAAAAAATTCCCCACCCTGCCCTCTTGCCTTCTGAGTTCTTTGCATGCGTTAGCATTATTTAATTTGTAGGACAACTTTGAAATAGCTATAGTTCCTTTTTTTTTTAGACCTGGTTTCTCTGCAGCCCCAGTCTGGCATGAACTCTCTATGTAGACCAGGCTGGCCTTGTGCACCACTATGCCCGGCCAGTTTTCTGAGACAGTGTCTCACTTTTGTAGTTCAGCTTGATTTGCAAGCTCACAAGCCTCTGGAGTGCTGGGATTCCAAGCATGTCACTGTGACTGATTAGCAGCTATTGCTCTTAATGTCAGTCTCATTTTAGAGTTGAGGTAAGTGAGGCCAAGCTGACCAAAGTTCTGTGTTAGCCAAGGTGGGGTCGTCTTTCCAGTGACTCAGCCCTGCCCTTAGCTAAGCACACAAACCCTACTTCCTGTTCTGAACCTTTACACATAACTTGGTTTTGTGTTTCTTTTTATACTTGAAATAAATTTAGAATTTGGGAGTTGATAAAATTTGTGTCCTAANAGCAGGTTGCTCTTTTTTTTTTTTTTTTGTAGACAGTCTCCCTAACCCCAGCTGGCTAAGCTTACTCATAACCAGGCCAGCCTTGAACTCACCAGAGAACCACCTGCCTCTGCTTCCCAAGTGCTAGGACAAACATGCACCACCATGCTTATTTTTTTTTTTCTTTGTATATTCTATATATTGAGTTTCAGGCCAGGAGACCCTGTCTCGTAAAAAGACCAAAAAAAAAAAAAAAATCTTACCCAACATGTGCGGAATCCAACCCACCCTCTGCAACATTGGTCTTCTAACTGCTGAAGCATCTCCAGCCCCACCAGTGCCTTTTTTTTTTTTAAGTTATTTTATTTATTATTCGTAGTATATGAATGTACTTTTCTGCATGCAAGTTTGTACAACCGTGTCGTGCATAGCTGCGAACAGGAGTCAGAAGAGGTTTCGGATTCCCCTGACCCCGAGTTCTCCTGTCTCCTGGGAAATTGGAGTTCATGACGTTCTCGGCCGCCATGTGGGCTGGGGATCGAACCCGCTCCTCTGCAAGAGGCGTCGGCGCTCTTAACCGCTTAGCCATATCTCTTCCCAGCCCCCCCAGCCATGGCTCGTAACCTGAGCACTGACAATCTCTCCAACCCCTTCTAACACTCATTGGCAATTCCCAGGATTGGAATTATACTGAGTTATCATCATACCTCTCAAACAACAGGCTCATAAGCCCAAAGCTGTCTCAGACTTCCGATTGCTCAGCGACCTTGAATCTAGATCTTCTGCCTCATCTTCCAATGTGCTGGGATTATAGAGACATGCTACATGATCAGTTTATGTGATGCTGAGGGTGGAACTCAAGGTTTTGTACGTGTCAGGTAAGCACGCTCCAACCCAGCCCAAACAGTTCTAATTAGAAACTCCAGCCAGGTGCTGACTCCATCCCTATCCTGTGCTTAGAAAAGGGAAACGCTAGTCTCCCGATTGGTTCTTGTGTGTTTGAACATTGTCCTTGTGTCTCTTCTGAGACTCTGTTTCACGCCCATCGCCCCCAGTAATCTGTTCGGTTTCACTTCCCCTCAGCCCTATTACAGATTCTCGAATAGAGCAGAACATGGAAGCAGCCACATGCGTGTCTACTTCTAGGAGGCAGATCACGTTCGTTATTGCAGAAGCACATCATCGTGATGCAAAGGATTTTGATAAAATCTTTCGTAGAGGAATTTTAAGTCTATAGGGAGCTAAAAATTCAAGTTCAGTCTAGAACATTGCTGTAAATTATCCTACAGAAACTAACAAGAAGCCATAGCAGATGGCCTGTGTAAGACTGCTAACATACATGCAGGAAGAGAACAAGCAATCTGCACAGATGGTTACTGAAGCATGTTAGCAACCATTCCTCCTCCCCCTCCTTCCCTCCCTTCCTTTCCTCCCCTCCCTCTTCCCTCCTTCTCCCTTTCCCCTTCCCTTTCTCCTTCCCCTTTTCCCCCCTCCCCTCTCCCTTCCCTCTTCTTTCCTTGCTTTTTTCTTTTTGATATTGCCCTTGACCCCACTTGCCTAAACTCACTCTTAACCAGCTGCCTGAGCTCACAAGATCCCCGCCTCTGCCTCTCAAATGCATCCAGCTCTACTCCACCCGGTGTCTGGCTCGTGCATCCTTATTTCGGTCTGTTCCCCTGTAAAGTGACATTTAAGCCATCCAAACTGTTTGATTCTTGATTTTTGTACTTCTGGTTCTAAAAATTTAAATATAGTATTTATTACTTTTATTACGCAATGAGTGTATGGCCGGATGTGTGCAGCATCAGTTTGTGTAAGCCCTTACATGGAGGCATCAGGTCCCCTGATCGGTTCGAAGCGTCCCCTGGAACCAACCCTGGTCCCCTTGTAAGAGCAGCTGTCTTGTAACCTAGCCATCTCTTTAGCCTTTTCTAAATTTTTAAATTTCATTTATTATATATCATTATTAATAACATTATTTTAAAAATAATGTATTATGTTTTGCTTTTTTCAAAAGCCAATTTTTTAATTTTATATATTATTATAAGTATTATTTCTGTATGTATGAATTTACTGTCTTCATTCAAGTCTTTGCACCCGTTTCTCAACTGCGAGCAGAATAGGGCGTCGAATCCCCTGGAACTGAGCCTCCTGAATGATCCTCAGACGTTCTCCGCCGCCATGATGCTGGGATCAAACCCGTCCCTCTCAAAGCAGGCCCTCTTAACCCTTTAGCCATCTCTCCAGCCCTCAAAGTTTTTTTTTTTAATTTTTTAATGAAGTTTTGTGCATTTCCAGTACAACATTAATCAAATGTAGACCCACCCCCCTTCCTTGCCCCCACCCCACCAGATTCATGCATTCTACCATACATTTCTTTCAGTCTTCTTCCTCACTTTAAATTTCAATGCAGAATTACAGTTTGGGCAAAGTTTTATTTATGTTTTCTTAAGACAGGGTCTGCCTCTACGCAACTGGCCTGCGAACCTGTAGAACAGACTGCCTTAACTCACAGTGATCTGCCTGCCTCTGCCCCCCAGGCTGGAAAATTAAAGCTTGTACCACCATGCCCAGTTTATTATTTTATTAAGAAAAATATGCACATATCATAAGTAAAAAAACCACCAGAAGAGGGTGTCAATCCCTGAAACTGGAGTACAGATGGTTATTAGTCGCCATGTGGGTGCTGGAATTGAACTTGGGTTCATCTCGCAAAGCAGCCATGCCTTTAAATGCTGAGCCATTCTCCAGCTCTATTATCACTTCGTGTTTGGTGTTGTGGTGGTGGCGGCATCTGGTGTTGTTCATCACATGCACACATGACACAGGCGCTCCTGTTAGAGACAAGGAACAATTTGTAGGAGTCAGTTTTCTATCATGTGGGTCCAGAATTGCATTCAATCATAAGTTTTGGCAGCAAGACACCTACCCTGCGACCATTCTCTCCAGCCCCTCAGATTCAATATATCTGCTTTGTGTAAACAAAAAAAAAATTGATAAGTGAAGCATGTTAACCATGCCTTTTTGTCTGGGTCTTTGAGACAGGCTCCCCTTAACCCCCGCTGCCTTGAACTTCACAGAGATCCACCTGCTCTGCTTCCCAAGTTGCTGGGATTAAAGGCTATACAGCTACCATGCCCACGTTGAAAATGAAGATGTTAACCATGCTTATTGAAGTGGAAGGAAGGGTCACTGATTGTAGATTTTTTTTTTAAAAACTGTTAGAAGCTTTTTTTTTTTTTTTTTTTTTTGTTTTAAGACAGATCCCCTGTATCCCCACTGTCCGAACTACTCTGGAGACCAGCTAGCCTTGAAACTCACACAAAGATCCGCCTGCCTCGCCTCCCCCAAGTGCTAGGATCAAAGGCGAATGTCCAAACAGGCCGGTCCTAGAAAAGCATTCTTTACTTCATATTGAATGATCTTAAGACGCTGTTCTCCCATTTTCTCCCCCTTCCCCCCATCCCATGCATCCAGGGCTCCACTGCGTTCTGATGCGCTTTGATGTTACTGAGCTCTGGCTACATTCACAGGCAACGTAGACCAGTAATCATTTTACTCCTGCTTTGAAGTTTCAGGACAGGTAGAATGTAATACGGCAGAGGATACCCTGTGCCTTAATTAAACCTTAATTAAATTAGTGTCCTGACGAGGGCTTATTGGCTAATATTAGACCAGGGAGCTTATGTACAGTGACACCTGGACGGATACAGGTCACCAGACTTATCTACTCTTCTGGACATCATCCTTTTTCATCTGGTTCTGCATTTCTCATTTCCCAGTATTCATGCCCTACAGTTAAATCTACTTGTAGGTATCCCCCACCACACCATACGCGCCCAGTGCAGGTGCAACGATCCATTTTAAACCTTACCCGGGCTTCCTCTTATACCACCAGAACATGCCATAGTCACATGCAGCCGTGTTCCAGGGGCCTGTGACTGTCTGTGCTTTCCTTCTGATCCCTCATTTCCCTTCAGTCCCTTAGGCAACTGGTACTATCTCAGGGGTACCCACAGTTGGTGTTGTGTGTGGTGTGCGTGTACACATGCTGTTGTATTAAATCAGGGCTTTGTGTATGCTACGCACTCATCCCTGTTGTTAGCGACTTCCCCACCCTCCCAGTCCACCACTGTCTCTGTTATGACCTCCTTTTTTGAAGGAAGTTAACTCTTCTGTTGGGATTTTTTTTTCCTGTGTTATCTGGCCATTGCTTTGTGTGGCTCAGGTGGGATCCTTCACCCCATCAGAAACATACACACTATTGGTCTCCTCTGCTGCTTTCTGTGGCTCTGCAGTCTGAGCTGGGTTCCTTCCAAAGGTGAGGCTTTTGTAACCTTCTAGCAAAGAATAAATGTGGGACTGGAGACAGTGTGGGTGACACCCCTAGCTTGGAGACGGGGCTGCAAGCTGGCTCAGCTTTGTGCCTATTAGCTGTGGACCTCAAGGCAGTTACTTAATAAGTATCCTTTCCAGATACGGTGAATGGAACCACTTATCAGACCCAGATAAGGAAGGAATTAGTTGTTATTAGCAGCAGTGATTGCAACAGGGTCTGGCTAAAGCGTCACCTCCTCTCTCCAGCTTTCCCATTACTCTGGTTAGAGACGGCGCCATCTCCTTGGGAGCCCTGTGGGGCCTGCCTGGTTGGTCACACTGATTGGCCCTTACCATCTGTCGCCACTAGTCCCAGTTGCTGTCTGTAGATACTGTCTCTCCCTATGAGTCAGAAGCACTGTGACAGCACACCTGGTGCTGGCAGGACTGGCCCTCTCTCATCTTAGCCAAGACCGGTCCAGCGTGGACAACTGGCCATTTTTGGTTGTCAGACTGAGGAAGAAGTGGAGTAGGGGAGGGAGGCTGCCATGGGTATCTAGTGTTGTAGGCTGGGCTTGCCGCTAACATCTCGAGCACCCAGGACATCTCCCCACCCAGACAAGCCGTGATGAGAAATTGACTACCCAGGAATCGGGCCAGTGCACTCAGTGACAGAGTATGTGTGTGTACTGCATGTCTGAAGAATGCAGAAAACGGCTGGGGCTGTAACTCACTGCTCTGTGTTGCCCAGCAAGCAGAAGCCCTGGGGGAGTCCCCACGCCATGTAAAGCCATCAGATGCTGCATACCTAGAATCCCAGCACTGGAAGGGTGGAGAGTCAGAATGCAAGGTCATCCTTGGCTATTTAATAAGTTTGAGTCTGAGAACCCAGTCTTGGTGACATGAGACACTGTTTAAAAAAAAAGAAGCGGTGGTGGCGCACGCCTTTAATCCTAGCACTTGGGAGGCAGAGGCAGGATAATCTCTTGTGAGTTCAGGGTCAAACAGGTCTACATGAGTTCGAGTTCGGCACAGCTGGGTTCTATGGGGAGACCCTGTCTATAATAGACCAAACCATATATTCCCTTTTTTATTTTTTGGTCTTTTCAAGACAGGGTCTCCCTGTAGCCCCAGCTGTCCCGGAACTCACTCTGTAGACCATGCTGACCTTGAACTCACAAAGATCCGCCTGCCTCTGCCTCCCAAGTGCTAGGATTAAAGGCGTGCGCCACCACGCTTGTCTTTTTTAAACAGTGTCTCATGTCACCAAGACTGGGTTCTCAGACTCAAACTTATTAAATAGCCAAGGATGACCTTGAACTTCTGACCCTCCTGCCACAACTTCCCCAGTGCTGGGATTCTAGGTATGCAGCATCTGATGGCTTTACATGGCGTGGGGACTCCCCCAGGGCTTCTGCTTGCTGGGCAACACAGCAGCAGCTGAGTTACAGCCCCAGCCGTTTTCTGCATTCTTCAGACATGCAGTACACACACATACTCTGTCACTGAGTGCACCTGGCCCGATTCCTGGGTAGTCAATTTCTCATCACGGCTTGTTCTGGGTGGGGAGATGTCCTGGGTGCTCGAGATGTTCAGCGGCAAGCCCAGCCTACAACACTAGATACCCATGGCAGCCTCCCTCCCCTACTCCACTTCTTCCCTCAGTCTGACAACCAAAAATGGCCAGTTGTCCCCAGCTGAGGGCCTCTGGGCTAAGATGAGAGAGGGCCAGTCCTGCCAGCACCAGGTGTGCTGTCACAGTGCTTCTGACTCATAGGGAGAGACAGTATCTACAGACAGCAACTGGGACTAGTGGCGACAGATGGTAAGGGCCAATCAGTGTGACCAACCAGGCAGGCCCCACAGGGCTCCCAAGGAGATGGCGCCGTCTCTAACCAGAGTAATGGGAAAGCTGGAGAGAGGAGGTGACGCTTTAGCCAGACCCTGTTGCAATCACTGCTGCTAATAACAACTAATTCCTTCCTTATCTGGGTCTGATAAGTGGTTCCATTCACCGTATCTGGAAAGGATACTTATTAAGTAACTGCCTTGAGGTCCACAGCTAATAGGCACAAAGCTGAGCCAGCTTGCAGCCCCGTCTCCAAGCTAGGGGTGTCACCCACACTGTCCCTCAGTCCCACATTTATTCTTTAGCTAGAAGGTTACAAAAGCCTCACCTTTGGAAGGAACCCAGTTCTAGACTCTGGTAGAGAAACACAGAAAGCAGCAGAGGAGACCAATAGTGTGTATGTTTCTGATGGGGTGAAGGATCCCACCTGAGCCACACAAAGCAATGGCCAGATAGACACAGATCCAACAGAAGAGTTAACTTCCTTCAAAAAGGAGGTCTAACAGGACAGTGGTGGACTGGAGGGTGGGAAGTCCTAACACAGGAGATGAGTGCGTAGCATACACAAAGCCCTGATTTAATACACAGCATGTGTACACACACACACACACACACCCCACAATGTGAGGTACCCTGAGATAGTCCAGTTGCCTTAAGGGACTGAAGGGAAATGATGGAGTCAGAAGGAAGCACAGACAGTCCAGGCCCTGGAACACGGCTGCAGGACCTATGGCATGTTCTGTGTATAAGGGAAGCCCGGGTAGGTTTAAATTGATCGTCACTGCACTGGGGGTTGGGTGGGGGGCAACCCTCAAGTCAATCTGAGGGATGAACTGGAAATGAGAATTCCAGAACCAGGTGATGATGTCCAAAGAAAGAGTAGATAAGTACTGGTGACCTGTTCCGTCCAGGTCAGTCACTGTCACTAAGCTCCCTGGCTAATACTTAGCCAATAAGCCCTCTGTCAGGACACCTACTTTAATTAAGGTTTAATTAAGGCAGAGGAGTAATCCTCTGCCAGTATTCATCTACCCTGTCACTGAAACTTCAAAGCAGGAGTAAAATGATTACTGGTCTAGTTGCTCTGTGAAATGTAGCCAGAGCTCACGTAAACATCAAAGCGCTCAGAACGCAGTGGAGCCCTGGATGCAATGGAGGACGGAGGGAAGGAGAAAGGGAGAAAGGCGTCTTCAAAGACTTCTAATACTGAAGTAAAGAATGCTTTTCTAGACCGGCCTGTTGGCACACGCCTTTGATCCTAGCACTTGGGAGGCAGAGGCAGGCGGATCTTTGTGAGTTCAAGGCTAGCCTGGTCTACAGAGTAAGTTCCGGGACAGCTGGGGATACAGGGGATCCTGTCTTGAAAAGACAAAAACAAAAAAAAAAAAAAAAAAAAAAAAAAAGGCTTCTAAACCAGTTTTAAAAAAAAAAATCTACAAATCAGTGACCCTTCCTTCCACTTCAAAAGCATGGTTAACATACTTCATTTCAGCTGGGCATGGTAGTGTATGCCTTTAATCCCAGCACTTGGGAAGCAGAGACAGGTGGATCTCTGTGAGTTCAAGGCCAGCGGGGGTTAAAGGGAGAGCCTGTCTCAAAAAGACCCCACAAAAAAGGCATGGTTAACATGCTTCATTTCAATTTTTTTTTGTTGCTGCTTACCATCAAAGCAGGAAGAATCTGAGGGGCTGGAGAGATGGCTCAGCAGGTAAAGGTTTTTGCTGCCAAGACTGATGATCTGAATGCAATCTCTGGGACCCACATGATAGAAAACTGACTCCTACAAATTGTTCCTTGATCTCTACAGGAGCTGTGTCATGTGTGCATGTGTGCACACACACACACAGATGCCGCCACCACCACCACCAACAACAACAACGATGATAATAGAGCTGGAGAAATGGCTCAGCATTTAAGAGCACTGGCTGCTCTTGCAGAGGACCCAAGTTCAATTCCCAGCACCCACATGGCAGCTAATAACCATCTGTAACTCCAGTTCCAGGGGATCTGACACCCTCTTCTGGCCTCCACGGGTATTACATGACAGATGTGCACTCACATATATAAAAATAATAAACTGGGCATGGTGGTACATGCCTTTAATCCCAGCACTGGGGAGGCAGAGGCAGGCAGATCACTGTGAGTTCAAGGCCAGTCTGGTCTACATAGAAAGTTCCAGGCCAGTTGCGGCTAGAGGCAGACCCTGTCTTAAGAAAACAATAAATAAAACTTCTGCCCCAAACTGTAAACTTCTGCATTGAAAATTTTAAAAAGACTGAGGAAGAAGATGAAAGACATGTATGGCAGAAGGCATGAACTCTGGTGGGGTGGGGGCAAGGAAGGGGGGATGGGCCTAGATTTGATTGGGAATGTTGTATGAAATGCACAAAACTTCAATTAAAAAATTGGCTTTGAGGGCTGGAGAGATGGCCTAGCGGTTAAGAGCGCCGACTGCTCTTGCAGAGGACCCGGGTTCGATCCCCAGCATCCACATGGCGGCCGAGAACCGTCTGAGGCTCCAATTCCAGGAGAGCTCCAGTTCCAGGGGAAATCCGACACCCTCTTCTGACCTCCGCAGCGTTGCACGACACGGGTGCACAGACTTGCATGCAGACAGTACATTCATACACATACAGAAATAAATAAAATTAATAATAATAATAATAATAATTAAAAAAAATTGGCTTTGAAAAAAAAGAAAACAATACATACATTATTTTAAAAATATGTATTAAATAATGATGATAATAAATAAAATGAAATTTAAAAATTTAGAAACAAAGGCTAAAGAGATGGCTCAGCAGTTACAAGCACCAGCTGCTCTTACAGAGGACCCAGGGTTGGTTTCCAGGGCCGACAGCCATTCAGAACACAGATCCAGGGGACCTGATGCCCTCCACTGCCCTCCAAGGGCATTACACAACATGATGCTGCACACATGCAGGCCATACACTCATGCACGTAAAATAAAAGTAATAAATACATATTTAAAATTTTAGAAACAGAAGTACAAAAAATCAAGATCAAACAGTTGATGGCCTTAACATGTCACTTTACCAGGGGACAACAGAGCAGAAATAGAGAATGACACGAGCAGCCGGGTGGAGTAGCACAGCCTTGGATCCCAGCATTTGGGCAGAGGCAGGGAGATCTCTGTGAGATCAAGGCCAGCCTGGTCTACAGAGTGAGTTTAGGCCAGCTGGGGCTACAAGGAGACAATATCCAAAAAAGAAAAAAAGAAAAAGGAAAGAAGGAAGGGAAAGGGGAAAGGGGAAGGGGAAGGAAAAAGGGGAAGGAGAAAGGGAAGGGGAAAGGGAAGAAGGAAGAGGGAAGAGGGAAGGGGGAGGGAAAGGAAGGGAAGGGAAGGAAAGAGGGAAGGAGGTAATAAGCAGTTGCTCAACATGCTTCAGTAACCCATCTGTGCAAGCTTGACCCTTGTCCTCTTCCTGCATAGCTACTGTCTAAGCAGTCTTCACAGGGCCCCATCTGCCTCATGGCTTCCTTGTTAGCTTCTCTGTAGGATACTTCTCCACAGCATGTTCTAGCACCTGCAAACCTTGAATTTTTAGCTCCCTACTAGATTCAAATTCCTCTAAGAAAGATCTTTATCAACAAATCCTTTGCACTCACAGAATGATGTGCTTGCCAATAAAACGAACGTGATCTTAGCCATCCTAGAAGTAGACACAGCAATGATGGCCCTGCTCTCCCCCACTGTCTGCTCTACTCCGAGAACTCTGTAATCAGGGCTGAGGGGACGTGAAACCGAACAGATTACTGGGGGCGATGGGCGTGAAACAGAGTCTCAGAAGAGACACAAGGACAATGTTCAAACACACAAGAACCAATCGGGAGACTAGCGTTTCCCTTTTCTAAGCACAGGATAGGGATGGAGTCAGCACCTGGCTGGAGTTTCTAATTAGAACTGTTTGGGCTGGGTTGGAGCGTGCTTACCTGACACGTACAAAACCTTGAGTTCCACCCTCAGCATCACATAAACTGATCATGTAGCATGTCTCTATAATCCCAGCACTTGGGAGGTAGAAGCAGGAAGACTAGACATTCAAGGTCAGCCTGAGCCACACGGGAAGTCTGAGACCAGCTTGGGCTATATGAGACCCTGTCTGTTTGAGAACAGGTATGATGATACAAGCCTATAATTCCAATACTGGGAAGGCCAATGAGTGCTAGCATAGGGGCTGGAGAGATTGCTCAGTGCTCAGGTTAAGAGCACTGGCTGGGGGGGGCTGGAGAGATGGCCTAGCGGTTAAGAGCGCCGACCGCTCTTGCAGAGGACCCGGGTTCGATCCCCAGCACCCACATGGCGGCCGAGAACCGTCTGAAACTCCAATTCCAGGAGAACTCCAGGAGAACTCCAGCTCCAGGGGAATCCGACACCCTCTTCTGACCTCCGCAGCATTGCACGACACGGGTGCACAAACTTGCATGCAGACAGTACATTCATATACATACAGAAATAAATAAAATAAAATAAATTAAAAAAAAAAAAAAGAGCACTGGCTGGGGGCTGGAGAAATGCCTCAGCAGTTAAGAGCACCAACTGCTCTTGCAGAGGACCTGGGTTGGATTCCCAGCCCACATGTTGGCTAAGAACCATTTTTTTTTTTTTTTGGTCTTTTCGAGACAGGGTCTCCCTGTAGCCCCAGCTGTCCTGAAACTCACTCTGTAGACCTGGCGCTAGGAACCATCTTTAAGCCAAGCATGGTGGTGCATGCCTTTAGTCCTAGCACTTGGGAAGCAGAGGCAGGTGGCTCTCTGTGAGTTCAAGGCCGGCCTGGTCTATGAGTAAGTTCCAAGCCAGCTGGGGCTATAGGGAGACCCTGTCTCAAAAAAAAAAACAAAAAGAGCACTGACTGCTCTTGCAGAGGACCTGAGTTCAATTCCCAGCACCCACACAGCAGCTAACAATCGTCCATAACTCCAGTTCCAGGGGATCTAATACCCTCTTCTTGCCTCCAATGGCACTGCACAACACTTCATGCAGGCAATATACCAATACACATAAAATAAAAATAAATTTAAAAAAATCAAGGCCAGCATGGGTTATATACTTAGCAAATACAAAGCCAGGCTGTGCCACATAGCCAGAGCCCCCATACTCAAAATTAACTGTAAGAAAGAGTATCAGTAGCTGGGTGAGAGGGTGCACACCTTTAGTCCCAGCACTTGGGAGGCAGAGGCAGGCAGATCTCTGTGAGTTCAAGGCTAGCCTGGTGTACATAGCAAGTTCTAGGCCAGCTGGGGCTACAGGGAGACCCTGTCTCAAAAAAAGACAAAGAAAAGAAAAGAAAAGAATCAGTGAAGACTCCAACAGGATGTGCTCAGTGTGAGAAGAGAGAAAAAAAATTCATCAACAAGAAGTCTTCAGGTAACTTCTGGTCCAAGGACTCTACTATGAGTCCTCTGCCCACCCTACAGGGCTAACAGTGCAATCATTAGTAGTGGGACAACCAACACATACTCCACTGAAGCAAACCAATCATTAAGTGGTACAGACCGTAACACCACAGAACCTTGGGTGATCTTACCTCCGCCCCTGCATTCAATCAGCAAGTCTAGTCAATCTTGCTTTTCCAAGCATATGCCATACAAGCCACTACATAACACTGCCATGCCTAACTCTCAGTGCACTGTCTTCTCCTGACCTTCCTTGATAATCTCCCAGCTTCACTCCTGCCCATCCCTGACCAGACTACTCTCAAAACTGAAGCTAAAATAATGTTAAAACATATATCCCCAGCCGGGCGTGGTGGCACACACCTTTAATCCTAGCACTCGGGAAGCAGAGACAGGTGGATCTTTGTGAGTTCAAGGCCAGCATGGTCTACAGAGTGAGTTCCAGGACAAGCTGGGGCTACAGGGAGACCCTGTCTCAAAAAGACAATAACAACAACAACAAAACAACAACACAACAATTAATAATAAATTTGATGATAATGTTAAATAATAATAATAATAATAATAATAATAATAATAATAAATTAGACCCCAATTCCTGAGGCTGCAGACATAGATCAGGATAAAGTTCTTGCCTAACATGCATGGCCCTATGCATCCCCAGTACTATACACACACGCGCGCGCCGCAAATCTATACTCACCATTGCAAGTTCCACCCCTGGGGGGTTCCACTCACGGCTGTCCTGCGTGTCCCTCGACCCCTCCACTTGAGAGATTTCCTACTTGCAGTGTTTGCCCCCGATCTATGCAAATGTCCCCTCGGGGCAAGAGACCGCCTGACCACCCTCCACTCACACAAGCAGCTCCGTCATGTTTGCTCCCATCCGTCGGAGTCCCTCTCGGTCACCCCCAAAACTTGCCACCCCACCCCGAGGGCGCAGCACACGCCTCCCAGAAAAATTTCCAGCGAGCGAGCCAAGCCAGGCCCAGCCCCGAGCTGTCGCCGCCGCCCGGAGTGCTGGACCCCCAGGTTCCCCCGGCCTATCAGGCCCGCACCTTCCTCCAGGGGCTCCAGGCCTTTTCCATAGCTGACCAGATCCTCCTCACTGTCACTGTCCAGCGCCGCCATCCCACTCCCTTCCGGGCTCCGCCCCCTCGCTACGGCGGCCTCCTTGGACCTAAAGCCTTCGCGCTTTCTCCTCCGCGAACTAGAGTATTGTGGTGAGAATGAAACCATAGCCCTGGGAAGGCACTACCTCCCCTAGGCTCCTTTTCGTCTCGTCCAGTAAAAGGCCAGCCCAGGCTGCAACTGAGATCTGACAGCCTTGACAGCTAACATCACACCCAGATACTGCAATGTGCCTGCCTATCAGGACGAGATGGTTGGAAGATGCGGGAAGCATCTCTGTAATTCAATATCCCATACTTGCCCCTATCCAGCTCCCTCTTCCCCACTTCATTTCCCCGCAATCAATTCCCAATCATTCCCACTGCAATCTTCTACCCTCCGTAGCCACCCTTGGGGAAAGAGTCTGTGTACTCTGGGGTGGCTCTCTATCCCGCTGCACTTGGAGATAGTAAGGGACTCAACATGCAGGCAAAACACTCATACACATAAAATAAAAATAAGCCAGGTGTGGTGGCTCACGCCTTTAATCCCAGAACTTGGGAGGCAGAGGCAGGTGGATATTTGTGAGTTCAAGGCCAGCCTGGTCTACATAGAGAGTTCCAGGGCAGCTAGGGCTACAGGAAGAAAAAGACCAAAAGTAAATGAATAAAAGAAAAATAAAACAAAAAGTTTAAAGATATTAAATGGAAAATTCCAGAAATGACGAATTTATAATTTTTTAAGTTTTATTACAGTGTTGTAATTGTTCCATTTTATTGTTTGTTACTATTAAGGTTTAATTCTGCATAGTTTACTAGTTGAAATTTATCGTAGGTGTGTACGTAGAGAGAGATGGCCTAGTGGTTAAGAACTCCAACTGCTCTTGCAGAGGACCCGGGTTCGATCCCCAGCACCCACATGGCGGCTGAGAACCATTTTTAACTTCAGTTCCAGGGGAATCTGACACCCTCTTCTGACCTCCGCAGCATTGCACGACACGGGTGCATAAACCTACATGCAGACAGTACATTCATACACATATGAAAATAAATAAATAAATAAATAAATAAATACTATAATATATATTTAGCTTAGTTCTATCCTGGGTTTCCAGAATCCAGGAGTGGGGGGAGTGGGTCTTAGACTGTACCCCTTTGCATAAGTGGGGAAAGCTGGGCATGGTGGCACATATCTGCAATCCCAATGGGAAGATGAAGGCAGGAAGACCACACACACACAAACACACACACACACACACACACACATGTGCATGCACAGATAAATGTAAAAAATAGATAAATGAAAAGATAAAGGTGTGGGACTGCCTATTATATATACTATTATGCTTCCAGAAATTTCATAATTTCATCATGCACCACACAAGCAGCATCTGCTCCTCTCTGATTACACATTTCTATTGCTGGGCATTTGGCTCTGTTTGGGGTTTGATTTTTTTTTTAAAACAGGGTGTCCCTGTAGCCTGAGCTGTCCTGGAACTTGCTATGTAGACCAGGCTGGCCTTGAATTCACAGAGTTTACAGTCCCAGATATGTACTTCCTTCCCATGGATTGGACTTCAAATCCAATCAGAAGGTGGTTACTCCCATAACAGGCATGCCACTATCACACCAGTGGGTGTATCTTGTCTGACAGGTCAGTATTGTAGCACACAGGATGCACGGATGGATAAGACCCTTAATGACTTTTCTCCCCTAGAAGCCCGCATACCATCTTCTAGCACCAGGAACACTAGCCAACAGGGGGGAGCTTCCCACGCCAGTTCCAGCACAGTTTCTCTGTGTTCTGATTACAGCCATAATCTTGGGCCTTCAACAATAAGGTCTCAACATCTAGTTCTAGTGGCAGCCAAAAGCAACGGCAATAGTCTTTAATGCTTTACTAGCCTCTGGGAGCTGCCTGGCCAACAGCTTTCCAAATAAACATCCAAGAGCTGCTGAGCCAGAATCCCTGAGATACTGTTAAAAGGTTCTTCTCTACCCTAAATCCACTCGTGATAGACAGGCTTCTTTGGTCAATGGGGGAAATTCCTTGAGCACCCTCAGCTCACTCATTATTTCCTCTGCTTAGAAATGTTGTTTTCAGCCGGGCGTGGTGGCGCACTCCTTTAATCCTAGCACTTGGGAGGCAGAGGCAGGCGGATCTTTGTGAGTTCAAGGCCAGCCTGGTCTACAATGTGAGTTCCAGGACAACTGGGGCTACAGGGAGACCCTGTCTCGAAAAGACCAAAAAAAAAAAAAATGTTGTTTTCTGGGGACTGGAGAGATAGCCTAGCGGTTAAGAGCACTGACTGCTCTTGCAGAGGACCCGGGTTCCATCTCCAGCACTCACGTGGCGGCTAAGAACAGTCTGTAACTCCAATTCCAGGAGAACTCCAGTTCCAGGGGAATCCTACACCCTCTTCTTACTTCCGAGGCATTGCACAACACGACACGGGTGCACAAACCTACATGCAGACAGTACATTCATACACATACAAAAATAAATAAAATTAAAAAAAAAAAGAAATGTTGTTTTCTGGGGCAGGAGAGATGGCTCAGAGGTTAAGAGCTCTGAATGCTCTTGCAGAGGACCTGGGTTTGATTCCCAGCACCCACATGGCGGCTAAGAACCGTCTTTAACTCCAGTTCCAGGGGAATCCAACATCCTCTTCTGGCCTCCCCTGCATTGCACGACATGGGTGCACCAACCTACATGCAGACAGTACATTCATACACATAAAAATAAAGCCAGGCGGGGCTGGAGAGATGGCCTAGCGGTTAAGAGCGTTGACTGCTCTTTCAGAGGACCTGGGTTGGATCCTCAGCAGCCACATGGAGGCCGAGAACCGTCTGAAACTCCAGTTCCAGGGGAATCCGAGACCCTCTTCTGACCTCCGCGGCATTGCACGACACAGGTGCACAAACCTACATGCAGACAGTACATTCATACACATACAAAAATAAATAAAATTTTAAAAACTGTTTAAATGTCTGAAATTCTATGGCATTAATACAGTAGGTTTGCAAGCTAGTCTAGTTTGTCTTCAATTGCTGTGACAAAACACTCTGACCAGTACCAACTTGGGGAGGAAAGGGTTTATTCATCTTAAATCTCCCAGGTCACAGTTAGGGAGCCCAAGGTAGGAACTCAGGGTGGGGACCTGGAGGCAGGAGCCGAAGCACAGGCCATGGAGGAATGAACTGGCTTGCTCCCCTGGCCCATGCTCAGCCTGCTTTCTTATACAGTACAGAACCGCCCACCAGGGGTGGCACCACCCACAGTGGGCTGGGCCTTCTCAGATCAATTGAGAAACTACCCCACAGACATGGGTACAAGCCAGTCCAATGGAGGCGATTCCCCAATTGAGGCTTCCTCCACCCAGGTGTGTCAAGTTGACACTAAAGCTGTCCAGCACACAAGCCCCAGGAATATAAACCAGGATGCCTGAGGCTGAATACTGTAGCCTGCTCCCAGCTACTAAGCCCCAGAAGTCCCTAGGCATGTGGGAATAGATAGGTATGAGCATGATTTAAGGGCAATGTTTGGGTTGGACAGACTGAACCCAAACTCTGGACCCCAGTCCTAGGCCCAGCAGAGGACAGAGAGCCATCTATCTGGCCCTTAGGTCCACCTTGCATTCTTGAGTGGCTGGCCACACTGTGAGCCTACGAAACCACTCCAGTAGAACCAACAACTGGGGGCAAGCATCAGTGGTGGCTTCTACGCTACTCACCCCAAATCTCTTCTAAGCTATTCACCCCAAATCTCTTCAGATTTCCTTTCTTCTTTTTTAAAATTTCTGTGTATGGTTGTTGTGTATGGTGTGTGTTATAATGTGTATATGATGTGTGTGTGTTGTATGTATGTTGTATGTGTGTATGGTGTATGATGTATATGATATGTCTATGGTTTGTGTAGTGTATGATGTAATGTATGATATATATGTTTTGTGTATGTGTATAGTGCATATATGATGTGTGTATAATGTGTATATAATGTGTATTGTATGATATATGTATGGTATATATATGGGATGTGTGTACATGATGTATGATGTTTGTAATGTATATGATGTACATGTATGGTATGTGTATGGTGCATGTATGATATGTGTGCCTATGATGTGTTTATGATGTGTGTGTGCAGGAGCACGGGTGCCATGGTGTGCGTGGAGGTCAGAGGACAACTTTCTCGAGTCGGTTCTCTCCTTCCACAGTGGAATCCAGGGTGGAGCTGGGGTGGCCCAGGTGGCTCAGTAAGCTTCTACCTGCTGAGCCAACTCAAAACCCTCTTTCTTCCTTTTTCCTTTCCTTGAAATCTTTTTGTCTTTTAATTACACTTTTTTTTTGGTCTTTTTGAGACAGGGTCTCCCTTTTAGTCCCAGCTGGCCTGGAGCTCGCTCTGTAGACAAGGGTGGTCTTGAACTCACAGAGATCTGCCTGCCTCTGCCTCCTGAGTGCTGGGATTAATGGCATGTGCCACCACGCCTGGCTTTTAATTACACTTAAATGTTTTAAAAAATTATTTTCTCTGGGTATGGTGTCACATGCCTTTAATTCCCAGCACTCGGGAGGCAGAGGGAGGTGGATCTCTGTAAGTTCAAGGCCAATCTGGTCTATATAGTGAGTTCCAGGGGAGCTGGGGCTACAGGGAGACCCTGCCTCGACAACAAAAAAAATCATTTTCAAGGGGCTAGAGAAATGGCTCAGTGATTAAGAGTACTGGGTGGGCTGGAGAGATGGCCTAGTGGTTAAGAGCGCCGACCACTCTTACAGAGGACCCGGGTTCAATCCCCAGCACCCACATGGCGGCCGAGAACCGTCTGAAACTCCAATTCCAGGAGAACTCCAGTTCCAGGGGAATCCGAGACCCTCTTCTGACCTCCGCAGCATTGCACGACACGGGTGCACAGACTTGCATGCAGACAGTACACATACACATACAGAAATAAATAAAATTTAAAAAATTAAAAAAAAACTCAAAAAATCCATTTCATGCAATGCCTTCAGAGGTCAGAAGAGGGTATCAGATTCCCCTGGAGTTATAGATGGTTGTTAGCCACCATGTGTGTGTGCTGAGACCCAGGTCCTCAAGAGCAACCAGTGCTCTTAATCACTGGGACAGTTGGCAGGGAGGTTTACACATGAATGGTCCAACAGTGTCATACGTAAGATCCTGGGTTCTATCCTCTCCAAAATAAAAATAAAAATACAAAGCAAGCCTTATCTTCTGCAGCGTCTACTCCTTTTCTCCAAGCCCTTACTACTTTCCAACATAGGATATAATAATTTAATTTGGGGCTAGAGAGATAGCCTAGTGGTTAAGAGCACTGACTGCTTTTGCAGAGGACCCGGGTTTGATCCCCAGCACCCACATGGCAGCTAAGAACCTTCTGTAACTCCAATTCCAGGAGAACTCCAGTTCCAGGGGAATCCGAGACCCTCTTCTGACCTCCGAGGCATTGCACGACACAGGTGCACAAACCTACATGCAGAGAGTACACTCATACACATACAAAAATAAATAAAATTTAAAAAATAATTTAATTTATTTAATTATTATTGGCATTCCTCTCTCTTATTTATTTATTTATTTATTTATTTATTTATTTATTTATTTATTTGGTCTTTTTGAGACAGGGTCTCCCTGTAGTTCTGGCCATCCTGGAACTCGCTATGTAGACCAGGTTGGTCTTGAACTCACAAAGATTCACCTGCCTCTGCCTCCCAAGGGCTAGGATTAAAGACGTGTGCCACAACACCCAGCTATTCCTTTCTCTTATTCTTCTTTTTTAATTAATTAATTTATTTATTATTTTTAATGTGTATGAGTGTACTGTCTGCATGTAGGTTGGTGCACCCATCTTGTGCAATGCCCCAGAGGTCAGAAGAGGGTGTCGGATTCCCCTGGAGCTGGAGTTAAAGACAGTTCTTAGCCCTCCATGTGGGTGCTGGGAATCAAACCTGGGTCCTCTGCAAGAGCAGTCGGAGCTCTTAACCACTATCTCTCCAGCCCTGTTTTCTCTTATTCTTGAGATGGAGTCTCACTATGTAGCCCTGGCTAGCCAGGTTGCCACAGCTGACTTTTAACTCCTAATCCTCCTGTCTCTACTTCCTGAGTCCTGGGATTACAGGCCTGAACCACTGCACTCTATGTGTGATTCTTTATGGTGGAAACATTCAAACTTCTTTTTTCTACCTTTTAAAAATACATAGTATCTTATTGTTATATAAATGCAACTTAGTACCACTTGCCCAACATTTCCCCACCACCTCCTCTTTTCTCTCCTCTCTGAACTTATAACTTCCACTTTGAACTTCTATGATATGAATTCTTTCAGATTCCACACATGAGTGGGGTCATGTGGTATTTGCCTTTACGTACTTGGCTTGTTTTACTCAACATAATGTCCTTTGGTATCATCCATACTGTGCCAAATATCAGGATCTTTCATTCACTTAATCATTCGTTTTTGGTGTTTTGAGACAAGATCTCACATAACCTAGGCTTTGTCCTTGACTTCACTATGTAGCTGAAGATGACCTTGAACTCCTGATTCTCCTGTCTCTACTTCCAGTGCTGAGATTATAGGAAGGCATGGCATACTATGACCAGCAGGATTTCATTCTTTTTCATGGCTAGATGGTATGTGTTTGTGTATCTATCACATTTTCTTATTATCTACTCATTGACTGATAGGCACTTCTGCAGCTTCCACTTCTTGCCCATTGTAAATATGGGAGTGCAGGTGTTCCTGACAGCTTTGTCTAATCCTTTGCATCTATCTATTCTCACTTGTAGGATTGCTGGAGCACAGGATAGATCTACCTTTAATATTTTATTTATTTTTATTATTTATTTACTTATTTATTTGTCTTCTCCAGACAGGGTCTCCCTGTAGCCCCAGCTGGCCTGGAACTCACTCTGTAGACCAGGCTGGCCTTGAACTCACAGAGATCCTCCTGCCTCTGCCTCCCAAGTCCTAGGATTAAAGGCGTGCACCACCACGCCCGGCTATCAGTTCTATCTTTCCGCTTCTACATGGGGACTTCAGGGGTTGAACTCAGGTTGCCAGGCTTTCATAGCAAGCTCCTTTACCCACTGAGCCATCTCGCTGGCCCTCAGACCATATTTTATGTCGTACTTCCTTTGCTCAGCAACGCCAATATAAGATCCTTTGTGCTGTTTGTACAGGAAAGCAAAGTATTCCTTTCATTATGTACAATTGTCCACTGCATGACCCTGTCACACTCTTCTTTTTTTTTAATTTTATTTATTTCTTTTATGTGTATGAATGTACTGTCTGCATGCATGTCTGTGTACTCATGTTGTGCAATGCTGCAGAGGTCAGAAGAGGGAGTCGGATTTCCCTGGAACTGGAGTCAAAGATGGTTCTCAGCTGCCACATTGGTGCTGGGAATTGAACCCTGGCCCTCCGCAAGAGCAGTCGGCGCTCTTAACTGCTAGGCCATCTCTCCAGCCCCCACAGTCTTCTTATCCATCCTACAGTAGATGAGCTTTGAGTTAGTTTCTAGTTAGGGATTTCTTATTAGGAAACTAAATAGTTTCTATTTCAGATAATGCTATTTGGATTATTCATTTTTTTCTTGTGTATGTGTGGTATATGTGTAGATGTTTTGGTGAAGGCACACACCAAAGCAAGAGGAGGGCATCAGGGTCCTCTCTCACTCTCCTCCCAGATCCTTTTGAGGCAGGGTCTCTCTGCTGAGGATGAAGCTCCATGTTTCTACTACCCTGGCAATGAGTAACACCTCTGTGCCAGTGTCACAGGCATCTGCAGGACCATGGGTCCCGGGATCTGAACTCTGGTTCTCATGCCTACACAGGGAACATTCCTTTCTTCTTTTTTTTTTTTTTTTTTTTTGTGGTCTTTTCGAGACAGGGTCTCCCTGTAGTCCCAGCTGTCCTGGAACTCACTCTGTAGACCAAGCCGGCCTTGAACTCACAAAGATCTGCCTGTCTCTGCCTCTTGAGTGCTAGGATTAAAGACGTGCACCACCACCGCCGGCTTCAGTGAACATTCTTAACCTCAGAGTCAACTCTCCATCTTCTAATTAGGAATATTCTAGCATATATTTTATAGAGAATGTATATGTGCCTTCCCCCTAGAGATCTACCTCATGCTGGACTTCCTGTATCATCAATAAAGCATTCATATACATAACTATATATGTACATATTTGCATACATGAGTGCACACACACACACACACACAAAATTTCCTGTTTTGAGACTGCATCTCACTATGTAGTCCTGGCTGACCTGAAACTTTGTAATCCTCTTGCTTCAGCCTCCTGAGTAATGGCATAACAGGCATGTACCATTATGTCCATTTCAATTATGTATTTTTTTTTTTTTGTCTTTTCAAGACAGGGTCTCCCTGTAGCCCCAGCTGTCCTGGAATTCGCTCTGTAGACCAGGCTGGCCTTGAATTCACAAAGATCCACCTGCCTCTGCCTCCCAAGTGCTAGGAATAAAGGTGTGCGCCACCACGCCCAACTTAACTATGTATTTTTTTTAGAAGATTAGAAGATGCAAAAAAGAAAAAAAAGTAGCCCGGCATGGTGGCGCACGCCTTTAATCCTAGCACTTGGGAGGCAGAGGCAGGTGGATCTTTGTGAGTTCAAGGCCAGCCTGGTCTACAGAGCGAGTTCCAGGACAGCTGGGACTACAGAGAGCCCCTGTCTTGAAAAGACCAAAATAAATAAACAAATAAATAAATAAATAAATAAATAAATAAAAAGAAGATGCAAAAAAGACCAAGGATGTAGCTCAGGGGTGGAATGCCTCCGTGGGTTGGATTCCTAGCACTACAGGATAGAAAACAACAAAAACCCTATATATACCAGGCCTGGAGAGATGGTTCAATGGTTAAAAGTGCATACTGCTCTTGCAGAGAACCCTAGTTCCTTTCCCAGCATTTATAGCAGGTGGCTTGCAAACATCTGTAACTTCAGGTCCAGGAGATCTAGTACCCTCTTCTGGCCTCCAAGAACTCCTCCATTTATGTGCACAGACCCATACACAGATATACATACCTAACATAGCTTTAAAAATAATTTTTTTGATCTGGGCATGGTGGTGCACGCCTTTAATCCCAGCACTCGAGGCAGATGCAGGAGGATCTCTGTGAGTTCAAGGCCAGCCTGGTCTACATCATGAATTCCAGTACATCTGGGGCTACTGGCAGACCCTGTCTCAAAAATATCAAAAAATAAAATAAGTTTTTTGAAACCAGGTCTCACTTAAATCAAAATAAAATGGAATTTTTGCTGGGCATGATACACAACATTAATCTCAGCATTTGGGAGTCAGAGGCAGACAGACCTCTGTGAGGTCAAGCTACTTAGGTCTACATAGTGAGTTACAAGCCAGCCAGGGATACTTAGTGAACCCTGTCTCCAAGAAAAAAAAAAAAAAACAAAAAAACATAAAAAAACAAAAAAAAAAAAAAAAAAAAAAAAAAAAAAAAAAAAAAAAAATTTTTTTTCTTTTTATTTTTGTGGCCTTTTGGTTTTATCCTTTTGGAAAATGTACCTCTCATATACATTGTGCACCCGTGTGTGCAATGCTGTCGGAGGTCAGAAGAAGAGGGTTTTGGATCCCTGGACTGGAGTTACAAGGGTGTTCGTCTCAGCCTGCATGGTGGGTAGTTGGTGGATTGAACCCGGATCTTTGGAGAGCGGTCGGCGCTCCCACCGCCAGGACATCTCTCCAGCCCCTGAGAATAAAGAATTTCTAAGTCCATTAGTCCATTTTCTGATGTTAAAACTACATGGTGGGCATGGAGAGATAGCCTAGCGTGTTAAGAGCACCGACGCTCTTGCAGAGGAACCCCGGGTTCGGATTCCCAGCACCCATCAATGGCGCCAGAGCCGTCTGAAACTCCAATTCCAGGAGAAACTCCAGTTTCCGGGGCGAATCCGACCACCTCTCTGGACCTCCGCGGGCATTGCACGAAGGGTGCACAAACTTGCTGCAGACAATACATTCATACAGTACAGAAATAAATAAAAAAAAAAAAAAAAAAATAATACATGAGCTGAAGCCGGGCGTGGTGGCGCATTGCCTTTAATCCTAGGCACTCGGACAAAGGCAGAGGCAGCGGATCTGTTGAGTTCAGAGGCCAGCTGGTCTACAGAGTTAGTTCCCAGGACAGCTGGGGGCTACGGGAGACCTTGTCTTGAAAAGACATAAAAAACAAAAAAAAAAAAAAAAAAAAATACATGAGCCGGGCGTGGTGGCACACACTTTTAATCTCAGCACTCAAGAGGCAGAGGCAGGTGGATCTCTGTGAGTTCAAGGCCAGCCTGGTCAACAGAGCGAGCTCCAGGACAGCTGGGACTAAAGGGAGACCCTGTCTCAAAAAGACCAAAACAAAAACAAACAAACAAAACAAAAACAAAATATGAGGGGATGCCAGGAGTGGTGTGGCCCGCCTTTAATCCCAGCACTGGGGAGGCAGAGGCAGGTGGATCTCTGTGAATTCAAGGCCAGCCTGGTCTACATAGTGATTCCAGGAGAGCTGTGGCTACAGGGAGTCCCTGTCTCAAAAAAGCCAAAAAAAATAAAACACACGAGGGGCGGGACTGGATGGAGAGATGATGCTTAATGCACTAACTGCTCTTTCAGAGGACCTGGGTTCAGATCCCAGCACCCACATGGCAGCAAACTTTATGTCCATAACTCCAGGTCTAGGGAAAATGACACTCTCTTCTGACTTCCTGTGGGCATTACATGCATGTGGTGCACTTAATTCAAAAAGAAACCATTTTAAGAAATTAGGTCAGGCATGATGGTGCACACCCTTAACCTCAGCACTCGGGAGATAGAGGCAGGAGGATCTATGTGAGGTTAGGACCAGTCTGGGCTGTATGGTGAGTTCCAGGCCAACAGGTGCTACAGAGAGACCGTGTCTCAAATTGTTTGAGACAAAACTCACAAAACCCCTCAGAAGCTGTGTGTTTTATTTCAAAAAGAGATTTAGAGGCTGGAGAGATGGCTCAGCGGTTAAGAGCATTGACTGCTCTTGCAGAGGAGCCGGGTTTGATTCCCAGTACCCACATGGTAGCTAAGAACCCTCTTAGGCCAGGTGTGGTGGCACATGCCCTTGATCCCAGCACTCCCTTCCACTCTTCAGTCCTTGGGGGAGGCATAGTCAAATCCCATCCAAACCCAAATATTAAGTAGTTTGACACTTCTGCATTTAATTTTGCAAAATTTCATCAGATTCCCCAAGAGCAAATGCAGGCAAGGCAGTCTTCGAGGAAACCAATGTTTCTTTATTATCAGGAAGCAGGTCTTAGTGGGCAAGACTTGCATTTTACTAGAAGATTGGTTCCCTGACAGCCAACTGGCTTCAATAAGATGGAAAATTTGGGGGCTGGAGAGATAGCCTAGCGGTTAAGAGCGCCAACTGCTCTTGTAGAGGACCTGGGTTCAATCCCCAGCACCCACATGATGGCTGAAAACCGTCTTTAACTCCAGTTCCAGGGGAATCTGACACCCTCTTCTGACCTCTGTGGCATTGCACGACACGGGTGCAGCAACCTACATGCAGATAATACATTCATACACATATAAAAAAAAGATGGAAAATTTGGACTGGACAAAAATCATCATTTTCAGTTGATTTTAACCTTCTGCCTGTCTCAGAATTTTACGTTCTAGTTTTCTTGTTAGGAGTGCAATGACACATTGGTAACTTTTTTTTTTTGTCTATGTTTTCGTATTTTATTTTGATTGATTTTCATTTTATATGTCTTATGTGTTTATTTGCCTGCACATATGTATGTGCATGATGTGTTTGACTGGTGCCCGTGGAGACCAGAATAGGACATCAGATCCTCTGGAAGTGTAGTTACAGATGGTTGTGAGCTGCCATGGAGGTCCTCCGCAAGAGCAAGAAGTGCTTTAAAACACTGTGCTATCTTTATATTCCCATCTATTTATTTATTTTTGAAGAAGCATTTCTAATACCTCAGTATTCCAGTTTCCTTTCCATTGCTGTGACAAAACACTCTGACCAAAACCAACTTGGAGAGGAAAGGGTTTATTCAGCTCACATCTCCTGAGTCACAGTTCATCACTGAGGGAGCCCAACGTAGGAACTCAGGGCAGGAACCTGGAGGCAGGAGCTGGAGCACAGGCCATGGAGGAATGTGTCATATTGGCTTGCTCCTCTGGCCCATGCTTGGCCTGCTTTCTTTGTTTCTTTTTTTTTTTTTTTTTTTTGTCTGGTGCAAAAAAAAAAAAAAAAAGAAAAAAAACTGATGATAGGCGTGTAGTGGCACAGATCTGTAAGTCCACCATCCCCCATTCACCCCATTTCCAATTCCACCACCACCCATCCACCAAATACCAATCCACAGAAGTCCAATGTCCATCCAATGTTCCACATCTTCCATCCAGATTCCACTGTAAATCCACCATTCCAATTCCCACCAATTCCACGCATGTCCATTCAAATTCCTCCATTGCCGCATTTCCAGCCACATCCCATTCCATCCACCATCCATTGCCAGCCCTCTCTCTCCATCGGCTCTTCCGGTCTGTAATATCCACCCATCCAGCACCAATTTCATTCCAGCCATCCATAGTTCCCAAAACCTCTCTCGGGGCTCTCGGGAAACCAAAGTCAGAGAATCCTAGAGTTCATTCAAATTCAGGCCAGTTGACTTACAATGGCAGCAGCCAAAAGACATCTCAAATAAAGAAAAAAGATGAGGGGCAGGCGTTGGTGATGTATGCGTGTAAGGAAAATAGAAAAAGAAGAAAATAAGCCCAGGACGGGGGAAAAAAGAAGGCAAGGGGGACCGTTGGTGAAGGGTGGAAGACGATAGCGTGACGAGCATGGGCTCTAGGTAAGATGCCCGGCAAAAGAGGGGGGAAAGTCATGTTGGCAGAAGCATGCGCTCTGGTGGGTGGGAGGGAGTCTAGATTTGAGTTGAATTTTGGTATGAAATGCACAGCAGCTTCAATAAAAAACTGGCTTTGAAAAAAATAGTTTAAAAGAAAGAAAACAAAAACAACAACAAAAAACAAAGGCCAAATGGTGTACCTTTAATCACCAAGCACTCAGGAGGCAGGTCAAATGGAGTCTCTGGTAGTTTTGAAAGCAACCTAGCTACAATGTAAAATTCCCAGGTATCACAGGCTACCATGAGTAAATCTGTCTCAAAAGTAAGTAGCCAAGAGGCACTCAGAGCAAGAGCAATGCGGATCTTCTGTGAGTTCGAGCGGCCAGACCTGGTACCTACAGTGAGTTCCAGGGCAGCTGGGGATACAGGTAGACCTGTCTCAAAATAGACAAAAACCAAAACAACAAAAAAAAACAGCAAGATGATAGCCCAGCATGAGGGCCCATGGCTTTAACCATAGCATGTCTGGAGGCAGAGCCTAGCTTCCATACCCCAGCACCACATGTAACAGAGCACAACTGGTATTACTCCTGTACTCATCAACACTTGAGAGATAGAAACGGATGGATCAGAAATTCATAGTCATACTTGACTACACAGTGAGATTCCATGGCCACAGAGTCTGGGTGCACGCTCCAATATACGACCATAACAAATCCACAAGGTGGATAGCCTTCTTGAAGAACAACATTTAAGGTTAAACTTGGCTTCCTTCACAGTACACCAACACGACACACACGTACACACCAACACACCACACACAACCATTTAACTTAGTGGGTGAGAGAGGGCTCAGTATTAACAGCACCAACAGCACCATGGTAGCTCACCAATGGCCTGTAACTCCAGCGCCACAGGGCCGGATGCCTTTGTTCTCCATGGGAACCTGTACTTACTCTCACCCCACACACACTGCTGTCGTGCAATCTGTGCGGAGGTCAGAGAGGGCGAGATCCCTTGGAACTGGGAGTTAAAGATGGTTCTTAGCGCCACATGAAGCTGGGGAGGTCCAACCTGGGTCCTCTGCAATAGCAGTCGGTGCTCTTAACCACTGAAGCATCTCTCCAACCCCAGGTTCTTTTTTATTTTTATTATTTTTATTATGTATTAATAAAAAAAAGGTGGGGCTGGAAAGAGGCTATCAGTGATAGAGTATTGATGCTCTTGCGAGGTCCAGTGATCTCAGCACCACACATGTGGTGAAGCCCAACCTCTATTAGTTCCAGTTCTAAGGGATCGACTGGGCCTCTTCTGACCTCTGAGAGCGCATTGCAGCAACACAGCGTCCACTTATATCCATGCAGGGACAATACACTCATACTCAAAAAAATAATACAGGGCGGGTGTGGTGGTGTAAAAATTCGACCTTTAAATATCCCAGCACCGCAGGGAGGCCTAGACGCAAGCAGGATCTTGTAAAATTCAAGACCAAGGCCAGTCTCTAATGAATTCCAGGACAACTGGGGTTACAGAGAAAAACCTGTCCAAAAAAGACCTAAAGCATCAATCAATTCTTAATATAATAAAATAAAATTAATCTTTCAGCATTGTAATCTCATCTTAGTTGCAAAAATCAGTTGAGGCTGTCTGATAGGAGTACGCTGGATAGGTTTAGTGTGAACTTGACACCACCTGGGTTGAGGTAGCCTTAATTTTCCATTGCTGAGATTGCCCCCACTCTTGTACTGGGCCTCTTTACCCTATTCTCCTTTTCTTTACTTTTTTTTCTTTCTTAGATTTTATAATATGGTAACCATACAAACAATAACAATACCAAGCAACTGGAGAACCCCCTGTCTCAACACGACCAACAACAAAAAAAACCAAAACAAAAAAAACCNTTTTTTTTGGTCTTTTTGAGACAGGGTCTCCCTGTAGTTTCCCATATTATCCAATAATCAAGAAAATACCCTACAGATATGGTCACGGAGCAGTCCAAGAGAGGCAATTCCTCAATTGAGGCTCCCTCAACCCAGGTGTGTCAAGTTCACACTAAACCTATCCAGCGTACCTAAGACAGCCTCAAACTGATTTTGCAACTAAGAATGAGATTAAATGTCTGAAAGATTAATTTTTATTATTTTAAATAAATTGATTGATTGATTTAGGTCTTTTTGAGACAGGGTTTCTCTGTAACCCCAGTTGTCCTGGAATTCACAGACTGGCCTTGAATTTACAGAGATCCTCTTGCTTCTGCCCCCTGAGTGCTGGGATTAAAGGCGTACACCACCACACCCGGCTTATTATTTTTTTGAGTATGAGTGTATTGTCTGCATGGATATAAGTGGAGCTGTGTTGTGCAATGCGCTCAGAGGTCAGAAGAGGGCGTTCGATCCCTTAGAACTGAAGTTATAGATGGTTGGGAGCTTCCATGTTGGTGCTGGATCCTGGATCCTCTGCAAAGAGCAGTCAGTGCTCTTCACTGATAAGCCATCTTTCCAGCCCCACATATACATGATTTAAAATAATAAAAATAAGAGCACCTGGGGTTGGAGAGATGGCTCAGTGGTTAAGAGCACCGACTGCTATTGCAGAGGACCCAGGTTGGACTCCCAGCTTCATGTGGCAGCTAAGAACCATCTTTAACTCCAGTTCCAAGGGAATCTGACGCCCTCTTCTGACCTCCGCAAGATTGCACGACAGCAGTGTGTGTGGGGTGAGAGTAAGTACAGGTTCCCATGGAGAACAAAGGCATCCGGCCCTGTGGCGCTGGAGTTACAGGCAATTGTGAGCTACCATGTGGGTGCTGTTAATTACTGAGCCCTCTCTTCAGCCCCTAAGTTAAATGTGTGTGTGTGGTGTGTGTGTGTGTGTGTGTGTACATGTGAAGGCCAAGTTTAACCTTAAATGTTGTTCTTCAAGAAGGCTATCCACCTTGTGGATTTGTTATGGTCGTATATTGGAGCGTGCACCCAGACTGGCCTGGAACTCACTGTGTAGTCAAAGATGACTATGAATTTCTGATCATCCTGTCTCTATCTCTCAAGTGTTGAGAGTACAGGAGAATACCAGTGTGCTCTGTTACATGTGGTGCTGGGGATGGAAGCTAAGGCCTCTGCCTCCAGAATGCTATGGTTAAAGCCATGGGCCATCATGCTGGGCTATCATCTTGCTGTTATGTTTTGTTTTGTCTTGTTTTTGGTCTTTTTGAGACAGGGTCTACCTGTATCCCCAGCTGTCCTGGAACTCACTATGTAGACCAGGTTGGCCTCGAACTCACAGAGATCCGCCTGCCTCTGCCTGAGTGCCTCTTGGCTACTTACTTTTGAGACAGGATTTTACTATGTAGCCTTGGATACCTTGGAATTTACTATGTAGCCTAGGTTGCTTTCAAACTCACAGAGATCCATGTACCTCTGCCTCCTGAGTGCTGGGATTAAAGGTACCACCATTGGCCTGTTGTTTTTGTTGTTGTTGTTTTTTTTTATTTTAAACTATTTTTTTCAAAGCCAGTTTTTTATTGAAGCTCTGTGCATTTCATACAAAATTTCAAATCAAATCTAGACTCCCTCCCCCCCACCAGAGCGCATGCATTCTGCCAAACATGAATTTTAAACTATTTTGAACGGGATCTAACTATGTAGACAAGCTAGTCTCAAACTCACAAAGGTCCACCTGCCTCTTTTTTCCAAGTACTGGGATTAAAGGAATACATCACCAAGCCTGGCCCATTTTTATTTATTTGAGATAGTCTGTTTGGCTGCTATGTAAGTCCAGCTGGCCTTGAACTCTAGATTCTCTTGACTTGGTCCCGAGAGAGGCTGGAATTACAGATCTGTGCCACTACACGCCTATCATCAGTTTTTTTTTTTTTGCACAGACAATCAGTGGGGGCAAAATTAAGAAGTCTAATGTTTCTCTGTTGGGTCAGCAGCAACAGTTCTCTTCATGGTCATGACGAGATCAGAGATAGGGAAGAGAGAGGCCTGTGAGATGCCCTGCAATGAATCATGAGAATGTCCAAGGTGCCTCACCCTGAGCACACCCAAAGAATGATACCCAGATGGCTCACATAACCTGGGAGTAGAAGCTGGCTGGGACTCCTGTACCTCTGAAGATGCACAGGAGGTAGTTTTACAGTGGGCTGGTGGTATGTCTCTAGTAATCTGCTTCCTTTTCTTTTTTCTTTACTATATTTGTTTGTTTGTTTGTATTTGAGATAGGGTCTTCCTACTGTCCCATGTACCCTGGAATTCACTATGTAGACCAGGCTGGCCTTGCTCACAGAGATCTGCCTACCTCTGTCTCCTGAGAGTGCTGGCTGGGATTATGAACACAGGACCTCATACATGGTGGGCAAGCATTCTACCATCACTGTACCTGTAGTCGATTTTTTTTTTTTTTTTTTTTTTTNTGTCTTTTCGAGACAGGGTCTCCCTGTATCCCCAGCTGTCCTGGAACTCACTCTGTAGACCAGGCTGGCCTTGAACTCACAAAGATCCGCCTGCCTCTGCCTCCCAAGTGCTAGGATTAAAGGCATGAGCCCACGCCCGGCTCGATTTTCTTCTTTAACAAAAGAAGCAGCTAGAAAAGGCAATGATATCAGAGTAGATTAAATAAGAGACCTTGGTTTTTATTGTATTTGCTTTCCGTGTCTCTCCCTGTAGGGCAAAGTTCCAATGGGTTTTATATTATACTCATGACATAGTTACCTTTAAAAATAAAAACTGAGTCAGGCATAATGGCTCACACCTGAATCCTAGCACTTGGGAGGCTAAGGCAGAGGGGTTCAAGGCTAAGCCTGGGCTATAGAATGATTTCCTGGCACTAGAGTTACAGATAGATTGGTAATGGGCTGCTGTGAGTGAACCCAGGTCCTCTGCAAGAGCACTTAAACGCGGAGCCATCTCTCCGTCCCTCTAATAGAGGTTTAATACACGGAAATACCTGGTTAGTTTTGAAAGCAGATTGAGTTTTACCTGTGGCCTCTACAGGCGAAAAAGTGTCCCTTGGTTGGGGGAGGGGACAGCAACTGGAAAGGACAATGCCCCACAGATGGGGCAGAGGGGGAGGGGAGCGCTCTGAACTCTCGCAGCAGGGTCCTAGCGCCCCGTCCTGTCAACATCTGATCCTAAAACCTGTCTACTAATGGGTAGGAGGTGGCGAGAACCCCAGCTCCAGGAGAATCCCCTGGTTCTCCCAGGACAATTGCGTCCCCACTACTCCACTGAGACTTTTAACAAGCACTTTTGTTAGTGCCACCCGGACTAGCTCGAGAAGGGCTCACCATTGAGGTTGAGAGAGTTGGCAAAGAATCATTCTCAAAGACGTTGGCTGAGTTTCAGGGCACAAAGCCCCTCCTGCGGTTCCCCCGGCAGATGGCCCCTCTCCCTGAGAAGGTCTCTCCACAGCCACACCTACAGCCTGAAAAGAAGGATCCTGGGGGCTGGGGTCCCCTCCTGAGGGAAGCTTTCCAGCCCTTCCTTCCAGGATCAAACACATTCACACAGGCGTCAAAGGCTGGTATTGGTTCCTGGTTGCCCGCACTCTTGGGGGTATGGGGTGCTTGTGGAGAGTGGCTGTGAATTATTCTCTGCATCTACCCCCAGGGCGTCAGGGAAAGGGATGGATTCCCAGGCTGAGGTCTCTAAGACCTAGGTCTGGTCCCCTGCCCCATCACAGTGCTCACAAGATAGAGCTATCAATCCAGATTAAGAGTCGCGAAACTCAACAGGTGAGAGGCGCTCTGTAGAGCCGCCTGGACCTTGCACCGCCAGGCTCGCAGCGCGGGAGCTGGGGCAGGGGCGTGACAGGACGGGGGCGTGGCCTATGCGGGAGGAGGCGGGGCTCCAGGGCCCGGGCTCCGCTTCCGAGGGGCTGGAGGAGGATCGCAGGGCGGAGTCTGATCGAGAGTGGGAGTGGCTCCAGCTCCCAGCGCGGTTCTGGTTGGAGGACAGCAGCGCACGGGGAAGGGCAGGGCGGGGCGGGGCGGGGCGGGGCGGGACCCAGCGCCCTCTGGGGCCCTGGGCTGCCACTGCACCTCAGTCCACCCTTGGCGCTCGAACCGCCAGCATGACTGACGCGCTGCTGCCTGGGGCCCGCCAGCCTCTGGAGAAAGAGGGCGACGACTACTTTCGGAAGGTGAGCTGCGCGGGCGGCGAGTCTCTAGGTCCCGGACTTCGGTCTTGGCAAACTGTGGAGCGGGCTGAGGGCGGGGGTCGCGTGGCCCGAGTGGGCCCCGGCCTGGAGGGGGAGGGGGGCTCTGGGCGGGTGCGGGCGGCGCAGAGCTAGGGGCGGGAGAGCGGGAGGGGACCGCGGTGCGCCGGGCGGCGGGAGCAGGTGCAGCCAGGCTGGGGAGCGCAGGTGCACGGACCCGCCCTTGCGCGGGTGGGAGCCGGGAGAGGTGCTCGGAGTCTGTAGCCATCTCATCATTCAACTGGGGGAAAAGGACCAGGTCCCGGGCGCGCTGGAAGCGGGGCTCCGGAGCAACTCCCTCATTTGTCCCCGGGTCTCCCTGGAAGTTCCAGAGCGCGGCCATCTCCGGCCTTCGTCCAAAGCTGGTTTAATTTGTATCTGGTTGTCCCAGAGACCCGACAGGCGAGGCTGGGCTGCGGGCACTTGGCACGTCCTGGCGCTCCCCGGCAACGCACCCGCCTGCTTGACGCCCTCGAGGTAACACTGGAGTAGCCCAGTCGCTCCAAAGCGACCCCAGCTGGAGCCTGCAACCCGCTGACATGCCTTACAGCTGCAGAAGCTGGCTTACAAAGAAGCTTTGGAGGTGCGAACCTCAGTGACACGCCCCTCACCTTCCCTTTAGGTCCCTAGTGAGTCTAAAAATAGCCTTTGGAGTTTAGCCAAGGATCACCTGTGGGTTGAGAGATTGTCGTATTTTTCTAATTGATAAGATCTTAGGCACGGGGCCTGATCGAGAATAGGGAAGTGAAACTGCTTCCTACAGAGCAATCAATTCTTAATTGTTCAGAGCCTACCCATCCACTTCCTAAATGGTCTTGGCAGTTTCCTCTTCCCTCGGGACACTGACTTAGGGTTTTTTGCTCACAACTTAAAGAGTAGGACTACCAGAGGAATCTGGAGGCAGGTAGGTCGGAGTGGGCAGATTTTTAAGTTGCTTTTAGCATTAAAAAAAGTTTTAAAGTATATTTAAGTTGAAAGATGTCATCATGGAATTACAGGACTTTAACTTCTAATTATGTGTCGCATTTGGGCCAGAGGATCACAGGCCAGAATCACAGGAGGTTTGGCTTGGGAATCTTTGAGATGTCCAACTTAGGGCCCCAGGGCCTCCGGGGCCTGACTGCCACCTCCACAAAATTGCTTTATGGCTTCCTGCAAGTTCCTGCCTCATTCTGAGACTTCAGTTTCCACTGAATTGTTTGTCCTTTGAACAGGTAGCTTTGCGAAGCTATAGCAGCATCTGGGGAGAAATGACAGAGCTAGTAGGTGAGAATGGAATGGAGAGTATGGCCCCACCCTTCCAGAACAGGTTTTCTTTCCAGGATGGGTTTCACTCTGAGACCCCCCCCCCCCTCCAGGGCTGTGAGTCTCAGGGGTAGAACATGCATGAGAAAGAGAGAGAATGGTAACTTACTGGGAAAGGATTGACGCCTGGGTGTTTTCAAGATTTATTATTTATTTTATTTATGTGTGTGCGTCTGTGCCCTTGGAGCCCAGAAAAGGGTATTGGAGCCCCTCTTGATGGGGGTCCTAGGAACTGAGCCCAGGTCCTCTGCGCTTAACCACTGACCTTATTAGTCTCCATCTCTCTAGATGTTTTTTAGATGCAGTTTCTCAGAGGCTGGATGAGAGAGCAGGATCCATGAATCACTGCTTTACAATTAGAAGCATCTACTTGAAAACGAAACCTTGTAACAATCATTGTGTTGTCTGAGTTAAGTCATCCCAGTCCAAAGAGTCTCCTCAAGATGAGGAAAATAAAAGATATTGGTAGAATTTTTCTTTATCTGTGACCTGAGCCAGTTTGACCTAAGATAAATGCTCTCTGAATGAAAGGTTCTATAGAAGGGGAGGACAAATACTTCAGGCAGGTGGAGGTAACAGCCTGGGCAAAGGCACAGAGTTACAGGTACTTCAAACATTCAGAACTAGGCATTCAAGATTGCACAACCAGAGAACTTTGGGAATCTATGGTAATATTTTATCAGGTTCACCCTTGCGAGATTTGTACAAGAAAAATCATTTTGACAGCTGAGTGGTCGCTGGTGGTGGAGAGTCAAGTGACACCAAGCAGGAAGAAGTTGGGTGTCGGGGGGTTTAGTCCTTGTCATCTTTCTTATCTTTGTACTCTTTTTGGAGACAGCCCCAGGTGGCCTGGACCTCACTATGTAGGCCAGGCTGGCCTCTATCTCACAGTGATTTGCCGGCCCCTGGGACTAAAGGTGTGAGTCATTACACCTGGCCCTCCGTACCCTTGATACAGGCAACTGTTGCTTTAGTCAGTATAACATGCTCAAGTGCCATGTCCTGTTGGGAATGTAGATCAGTGGTAGAGTCCTTCCTTCCTTCCTTCCTTCCTTCCTTCCTTCCTTCCTTCCTTCCTTCCTTCCTTCCTTCTTCCTTCCTTCCTTCTTTCCTTTCTCTCTCTCTCTTTCTCCCTTTCTCTTTCTCTCTTTCTCTTTCTCTCTTTCTCTCTCTCTCTTTCTCTCTTTCCCTCTTTCCCTCTTTCTCTTTCTTTCTTTCTTTCTTTCTTTCTTTCTTTCTTTCTTTCTTTCTTTCTTTCTTTCTTTCTTCTTTCTTCTCTTTCTTCTTTCTTCTTTTGTCTGAGACAGGGTCTCCCTTAGTCCCAACTGGCCTGGAGCTAGCTCTGTAGAGCAGGCTGGCCTTGAATTCACAGAGATCCACCTGCCTCTGCTGGGATGAAAGGCATGCACCACCATGCCCGGCATAGAGTACTTTGTAACGTGCACCCAGACCTAGCTAGGTTCCATCCCCAGCCCTGCAAAAGTAAATAGATGATGAGGCTGGAGAGATGGCTCAAAGTTTAAGGGTGCTTTACTGTTCTTCTAGAAGACCTGAGTTGGGGTCCTAGCACCCACACGGGTGACTCACAACTGCTTGGAACTCCAGCTCCAGGGAATCCGAAACCTTTGAGTTCTGAGGCACCTGCACACATGCGCACTACCCCTCCCAACGCACACATAATTAAAAATAATAAATCTTTACAAAAATGCCTCCATTCCTTCCCCCCAACTTGCACCCCTAATTCAGATGGCAGGGATGCCACCAGGGAGGTTGAGAGGCTGGGGAGGAACCAGCCATGTGTCAGCAGCTGGCTGGAGATGTGGCTTTGGGAGTCACCCAAGTGGGAGGCATTTGGGATATTAAGTGAAGGGGGCAGGGACAGAAAGGAATAATAGACTTAAGGGGGTAGGGAAGGAGATGGAAGTCATGCAGGAGGGCGGCTGTGCCAAGGAAACTGAGAGGGGTAGATGTTTTTAGCAGACAGGTGAGATCGGCAAGCTAGAAGAGCACTGGAGAGTTCTAGATTAGTTCTTTAGGGGGTTAGTAGAAAGGTCAGTGGTCATAGGAACAAAAGCCACTGTGAGCAGGTTGCTGGAGAGGGAGCTGTTGCTGGAGGGAGAGGACAGAAGCCAAGCTTGTTTTGGTGTGGATATGTATAGACAAGGTTTCACTGTGTAGGCCAAGTTGACCTTATACCTGCAGTCCCTCTTTGTCAGACATGTGTGTGTGTGTGGTGTGTGTATGTGTGTGTTTATGTGATACTGGGCATGGAACACATATTGGGCTCTCTACCCCTGAGCTACATCTCCAGCTCAGTGAATGTATATATTCTTTAATCTTTATTTTTATGGTATGGGGATGGAATCTGGGGCCTCTTGAATGCCTAGTACCTACTCTACCACCGAGCCACAATCCTCATTCCTAAATGCCTGTTTCAGGGGTTGGGGATTTAGTGAACTCAATGGTAAAGGGCTTGCTTAGCAAGAGCAAGGCTCTGGGTTCAGTCCTTAGCTCTGTTGGGGGGTGAGGGAACATAGCAACTATAAAACAACCAAGGAGCTGGAGAGATGGTTCAGTGGTTAAGAGTCCTGACTACTCTTGCAGAGGACCCAGGTTCGAATACCAGCACCCATATAGCAGCTAACAACTGTCCCATAACTCAAGTTCTAGAGGATTAACACCCTCTTCTGATCTCCTCGGGCGTTGTATGACATGGGAACACCTACCTCTACATGCAAGCAATATACTCATATACATAAAATAAAAGTAATGAATAAAAAAATAAAACCCCGCAAAATAACCATAGCTTGTTTTAGAATGAGGACCTCTAGAGCCTTATTTTTCTTTTTCCTTTTTCTTTTTTGAGAGTTCAAATTCTTTTTTTTTTTATTTTTGAGACAGGGTCTCCCTGTAGCCCCAGCTGTCCTGGAACTCATTCAGTAGACCAGGCTGGCCTTGAACTCACAGAGATCCGCCTGCCTCTGCCTTTCTTTTTTTAAGAGTTTGAATTCTTGATTTTCCTTCTTTTTCTTTTCTGAGAGTTCACATTCCTGATTCTTGGGTCTCTGTCTCCCAAGTGCTGGGATTACAGGTGTGAGCTACCTTACCCTGTTAAAGCCTGTTAAAATTGCCTACTGGGCAAGTGCTCTGCCCCAACCTCCTAAAGAGTGGTAATAACTGGAAGTGACCTGAAAGGAAATAAAAACCAAGTTATTGCTTACCAGGCTTGGTAGGTACTCCCCTTTCCTCAAATTCTGGAGGGTGGATTTACCTTACATTTTGCTTTCTAAGATAAACTTTGATAACTTGCAGACTTCAAAAAAAACGAGGCTAGGTGTGGTGGCACACACCTGTGACTCCAGCACCCTGGAGGTAGAGGCTAGAGGACTGAAGTGAGTTTGAGGCCAGCCTGGTCTCCATCCATCTGTCCATCTGTCCTGACTTCCGGGCCAGCCAGGGCTACATAGCATAACCCTGTCTCAAAATACTAAGGAATAAGAAAGCTGAAAATGAAGAAGTCAGGTGCGAGGATGCATGGAGATTCAGAAGACGCTGAGGAGCAATGAATGCCTGCAGTTGGGGGGGGGCAGGCGGGGGCAGGTTGGAGGCATTGGGAGGCTGAGATGACCAAGGGCATTAGTCCCCCCCAAACTGGAAATATAGTCAGCTTCTCATGCAGTAGCCCTCAGGTCCAATTACCCCACCCTGTCTTAGGATTTGGGGGACTTTTACATGCACTTGCAGGATTGAATTAATTTCAAGGCAGGCTTCACACATTTCCTCCCTTCTGTTCCAGTCCTTTAAAAATCACTGTGGAAGTGACTGTGCTGTGCCTGATCCTAGCTAGTAGATGTTAGAACATGACTGTTTGTTGGAAGATAAGCCTAGAGTCTTGAGCAAACTGGGCAAGTTCTGTACCACTACGCTGCTGCAGCCCCAGCTCCCGGACCCTACATTTTAAAGCAGGCAAGCCTGTCTTCCTGCTTTAAAATGTAGGGTGTTGAGCAGGACTGGGAGCTGAGGCTTTGTCCGCCTAGCTCGGGCCATGCTTGAAAAGGACTCAGCTTCTTTGCTGTTGTTCATAGAGTGATTGGGGTCATATTAAGGGTTTGTGGTGGTTTTGTGTGACTTGCACACAAAATGAAACCCAGCTGCCTGCAAGCCCCTATGCTAGCTGGCTGCAGACCCAAGCGTGAAAGATACCAGGGGAGGACTTCCCTTGTAAGTCAGGGCCTCGTTGGGGTTGTGTGGACGATCCAGCTTTGCAGGGCTGGAGGATACAGGTTAACCCCAGCCTGGGCTCTGACTTCCTCAGAACTAACGCTGTCTTCTGGGTCTGGACTGACAGCTTGCTGGCGTTTCCAAGAAAAAAGAAAACTTTCTGGCTGTCACAGCGCCGTGTCTTTCTTTCTCTGGCTTCTCACTGGACTCTTTTTTTTTCTTTTTCCTCTCACTGAACTGAAGCCCAGTTCTACATGAGCATTATAAATTGTTTTTTTGGCTTGTTTTTATATTTAAAATTTTTCTTTTTTAAAAAGGAGGACCAATACAATTCTCCCTCCAGATTTCTGTGTATTCTCTGTTGAAAATGTTAGAAGAAAGTGTGTTCAGACCTGTAGTTCACTGCAGAGCAAGGAGAATTTCCAGCCTATGTGCTTCGAGCAGATCCCTTCTCTTGGGCCCCTCCTCCCCAAGGGCTGTCCTGAAATCTCTAGGAAAACCTGTTCCAGCCAAAAACAAAACAAAATACACACACACACACACACACACACACACACACACACACACTCACATGCACAGAACCCCCAAACCCTAGAGAAAACCTTTCCCCAGGACTATAGAAAGGCTGTAACTGGGAGGTCTTAGCCTTGTGTGCAAGGAGATTGTCAGACAGAGTGGAGCTTTGTTGTTTGTTATCTCTGCCTCTTCATCCCCAGGGAACTGTGTCCTGAAATGAATTTGGCTCCATTGTTTTTACTCAAGAGCTGTAGGAGTGCTTGTTTGTTGTTCGCTAAACCTGCTGGCTGAACAGGGCCCCAAGGTTTATTGTGTCCTGGTTTATGGCCCCTGTTTACTCTGGGCTTCTTGGAGGCTCCCACAGAAGACAGAGGAGAACTCTTTTTCTTTTAAACTCTTTTTGGAAGCTCTTCCTAGTCTTCCTGAGTATGAGAGTGATCTAATTTCAGTTTAAACATTCATGTGTCACGTATGGGGTACGGGGAAGTAGTTTATTTTATTTTATTTTGTGATGCTGGGGATTAAACCCAGGGTTCCATGTTAACAGGAATTGCTTTATCACCGAGTCATATCGCTTGTTTTCGAGACAGGATAATTTTTCAGATGGCCTTCAACTCTATGTATCCCAGGTAGTCCTTGAACTTGTGTGTGATTCTCTCGGCTCTTCCTGGTGAAGCTTTCTGCCAAGCTTCATTATAGATCCCAGGGGCTCAGCTGCTCTAGCTTTTATTGAGAACTGGTATTGTCTGAAGCTATTTAATTAATTAATTAATTATTTTTGGTAATTTTTGAGACAGGGGCTCTCTTTAGTCCCAGCTGGCCTGGAGCTCTCACTTGGTAGACCAGGCTGGCCTTGAACTCACAGAGATCCGCCTGCCTCTGCCTCCTGAGTGCTAGGATTAAAGCCAGGCTGAAGCTATTTAGACCCATACCCCTGGGATCACAGTCCTTTCCTACATAAAGGAGAAAAGAAATGGAGAGGAGGGTAGTGGTTGCCAATCCTGTTCCCCCATAGCTCAGTGCTAGAGTGCTTGCCTAGCAGTAGGAAGCTCTGGGTCTGGTCCCCAGGACTGAAAAACAAACAAACAAACAAACAAACAAACAGAAAAAGCTAATTAAAGCCATAGAAAGACCAAAAGACAATAACAACCAAGGGTACTGCCCCCCCCCCAACTGTTTGTATAGGTCTAAAGGCTAGGCTGGATGTAGGTTGACCATGGCCTTTAGTGAGGGTCCCAGCTGCAGGGGTGCACATCAACAGCCCATAGGGCCTCCCTGGCACTGCCCTGCTATGGGATTCTGGCCAGGAGGAGTCCCCTGGCAGAAACAGAGTTTTCAGGGTGACTCAGAGGAGAGTCAGCGTGATGAGCTGTGACACTGTAAATGTCCCTTGTTTCCTGGGGCTATTTGGGTAGTGGCCAACACCACCTGATGCTGCTGGGCATCGGCTTTCTCTGGATCAACACTTCCTCCTGGGGCTCAGGTAAGACCATCTCCTGACACAAAGGCCACATTGGAAGTTGCCACAAAGCACAGTGGAACTGCAGGTGCATCTCGGCCTGGGGACTGTGCCTAGCAGAATGGGCGGCAGGGCTGTCTGCTGGGAGGGAGGGCTCTTGTGCAGCACCAAGATAGAGAAGCTGGTGAACAGTGTTCGTCCTGGCTTTACCTAGGAGAGCTCAGAGTTCACTGTGGCCCTAAATCTTTGGAAAACTCCCATGTTTCTATTTGCTTATAAGAGAATAGGGTGACCCAGACATCTTCAGAGGTAGTTGATTTTTCTTCCATACTGTTTGCGCTTCACAGGTAACGTAAGTTGTGTTAAGAAGGCAATCACAGCTGGGCGTGGTGGCGCACGCCTTTAATCCTAGCACTCAGGAGGCAGAGGCAGGTGGATCTTTGTGAGTTCAAGGCCAACCTGGTCTACAGAGTGAGTTCCAGGACAGCTGGGGCTACAGGGAGACCCTGTCTCAAAAAGACCCAAAAAAAAAAGAAAAAAAAAAAGACAATCACAGCAAGTATAAGTTCAAGGTCACATCCAAATACCAGCCCCACCCCCCACTTGCTCCACACATCCATACTGTTTAGATAAGGACTGTTTATGTGGCCTGCCAGTCTTGTTCCTTAGCATAAGCAGGACAAGGGGTGCTTTTGGAAATAGGATGATTTGTTTTTTTTTGTTTTTTTTTTTCTCTTTTTTTTTTTAAATGTATTTTTATTTATTTTTAACAATCTAGAGCCGCGTGTCCCGCTCATTCCCCCACCGCCACCAAACTCATGCATTCTGGCCAACATGCTTCATCTCTTTTAGTAGTCTTCTCAATATTCTTCCATGGGACGTTGACTGTTTTGTAGCAATAGTTCCACTTATTTCATCAGTTCTTTGCAGTTTTTTATTCTTGTTGTTGTTGTTTCCAAAAAAAGTGCATATGCCAACTGCTTATTACAGAACTCAGCGGCCCTACACAAGAAAACTTAACAACTTGGTAATTCACTACATACCACAGATGACGGGATACCCATCCGTCGTTGTTTTTTTGGGACTGTGTTACTCACTCAGCATGATGTCCTCAGCTCCACCATTTTCCTGCAAAGCTCCTGTGAATTGTGCTCGTCTTATCTTTTAACTGCTAGCCATAGAACGTCCATTGTGCTAGAATGTATCCACTATTCGGGATTGTCCTAGTGGACCTGCACACGTGGTCGATGTGGGTTGAGGGCAGTTATAGGTGATTGGGATTCCAGCGTCTTATGCTATTCGTAGAAACAGTGGACGGCGAGCTCAGAGACAGAGATCTAAGACACGATAGAACTGGCTCGTGCCATAAACTCATATCGTCCGTGCTCTCGTTCGTGGCAAGATAAAAGCTCCTGTGCATCATTTCAGCGGAGGTAAGATCAAACTAATGGCACGATTGCAACAGCGTGGTACTTGAGTCGATTGCGGTGGCAAGTTCATCTCCAGTCTCCAAGGGTTCTCCTACAGCGCTTTCCAATAAGTGGCTGATACTGACGTTTACTTACCACGCACAAGTCAGGTGGGAGATCACGTGTTCCCTGTTCCGCCACACCTCCGGCTCCACACTTCGGGCTATACCGCAACTTTGAGCTTTTTCTTGAGATCTACAGCTAGCCAGTTCTTACTGAGTAATTTAGTTTAAAAGTGGTTCTTGATTGCCATTTAACTTAATGAATCTATGATGTGATCGTGATAGGGAAGGTACCTTAGTGAGGCTCGTAAGGATTCCCTCAGATATGCTAGAGAAGCAGTCAGGCAGTCGGACTTGTGTGTGAACGAGTCCTTCTGTTAGAGTTCATAGATTAGACTATCCATCGTTCTTTTTGACAATACGAGATCTTTCGTCTTTCCTTGTCTCACTCTTTGTTTGGTGTGAAGGTAGTCTTATATAGTTTTGGAAATCAATGCTTTGTCCGATGTAGGTTGAGCAGTGAAGGTTTCCTCCACTCTGTGGGATT